>JAMKCH010004667.1:0-161849 GCA_023653785.1 Ophioderma brevispina | reverse complement strand
CCCCAAGAAAGAGATACACATGGTTCTTGTTTTCAAAATAGTGAGATATTTTATAGCGCTACTAATTTTTCATGATTGTTGCTGCTTTGAACAATTTTGCAATTTGTTTATTTGATGGTTTTATGAAGCTACAAATTCAGCCCTATGGGACAACAATATTTATGTGGATTTTTTAATTTGTCATTTGAAGTTAACCACGATAAGCTCAAAAATAAAATCTTGTGAAAAATTCCCACTTTTGTCAAATACACAATATGTGACTTTCCCATCACATCATAAATCATGTACCCTAATCAAAGACAAGCCCTATAGCAGCAAATCATAGGTCATTACACAGAATTTGGAAGCAATTATTTCCTTAGGTTTTACAGCAGGCTATATAGATTTTAATGCAAAATGGAAAGCTTTGGATCTATACAGATCAAACTAGCAAGTAAATCACTCTATTGATGGAGTGATTATTTTGCTGTACAGTAATCCATTGACACACTGAAAACCAAAACTCGCTTGCTTACTAATTTGAAACTAGTACAATTGATGTCGATTTTTACTAACTAATAATTAGTTCTTCAGGCCGTACTAATTTATCTAACTGGTAGTAGCAGCTGAACAAGTTTGCTGAACTAGCTCATGGTTAATAAGGAAATTCGTTAGGAGGTTCCTACAAATTGTCCTACTAGTATTAGAGGGGCTTCTACTAGTTTATAAACTAGTAAAAATGATGTCGATTTTTACTACTTTTGTTAATAGGGCAGTTTCTACTACTTTCACTGAATAGTTGGGCAATTAGTAGGGATATTTGGTAGGGATGTTTGTACTAGTTTGCCACATATGCTCTGAAAGGTGGGTAAATTTTATGATAGGCCCTATTGGCAGTTTACCTGGTTGCTATAATTGTGACATTCAACATGTTTATTGTGATGTTATAGAGAGCATGGCAATTATGGATTCTGGAACTTGAGTCACATTGACGTTCATGATGATCCCCGGGATGATCCGTGCCACCAGTCTACTAAGTCTGGCTACATGCCTGTTCACAACCCCGGGATAGAAACACAACTGGGGAGACAGTTATAGCAAGGGGTGTACATGACATGCCCATGAATAGGCCTATACACTACACCCAATTAACAGTGTGGAATCACAGACCCTAGGGTCTTTGGTGGAATGGTTACTAAGGCTGGTACCCATGCAGAATAGGCCTATACCAGCATGTTCATGAGTTACAATCTTTTGCTTTTCCATACGGCATGTACGGTAAGCTTAATAATACTCATGCCTGCGACTCATACACTACTGTGACTATACACTACACATGAGCGTACACTGCACGGCATGCGGCAATGTGACTCAAGTTCCAGAATCCATCGTCACTGACGCGTCATGCTCTCTAATCACATTGAAACATGTTAAATGTACAACAATTACTGCAACCATGTAAACTGCTAATATAACTTAGTCTTATTTACGCACCTTTAAGACATTTTTTCAGAGCTCTTGTTAAGACGGCTGACGTGCTTCAAGACATGGGCAACGGGCAAGACAGTGGTGGGAAATGTTGGCGTCAAAAAAACTAGTAGATCAAGTAGCAGAATACTACTGGTCTGACGTAATAATTCGTAGACCAAAACTAGTTGGTTCAATTGGTAGAACGTCTGGAACTAGTTTTGCGATTTAAATTAGTAAGATCACTTCAAACTGAGTAGTAGGCTTGTTTCTACTAGTCTTTTAATTGCACAGCGCCTTCTACGAGTCACTAGCCCGGTCACAAAATTCTAGTTCAGTTCAAAAAATCTAGTTCAGTTGACTGAACTAACGAGTCTACTAATTGATAATTAGTAAAGATCCTAACATAACGAGTTTTGGTTCTCTGTGCAGGCTGCCTAATTTGTAATTAAAGCCACTGAAGGTTCCACAAAACTAAATAGATCTTGTCTGAAACCCTCTGGTCGAAAAATGTTTGGGTAAAAAAAGGTTAAAGGTGTTTGTTCCGATTTATGTGTATTGTGTTCTCTACTTGATATGAGAGCCTGTCACTTGCACATGGCTTTCTGAGTAATTACAGTACTAATTTTAACCCCATCCCATTGAAATATTTTGACTAGAAGCCACATTTTCAGAGGGGATCAAAATTCAACATTGTCTACACACTCTAGCTCAAAAAAACTCAACCTATCAATTGTGTTTGCTGAATGGGATTCAGAGGTCTAGGTCCAAGGTAACCCATAATTTAAGTGACTGAGTCACTTCATTAGTGAAAAATTGACGTTTTAATTAGGGCCACTTTGTACATAACAAATGGCAATTTATTTGGTGGTGTGCAACCTGAAAGTGATTTTCTCAAAATGCAAACAAATTATACCCTCAATTTCAGTCAGAGTTGATTTTTTTTTCTGCATTGTTGTATTGGAAATTGTTGTGTTGAAGTGAAGTCCAGTGTAAGAGACTGAGCTGAAAACAATATATTTTTTCAATCAGAGATGTTTTTTAGCATTTTTAGATACAGGCTTGCTTTTCAAGTCTATGAAGAGTGCTTAATGGTATACTGGATTCAGTGTAGAATTTATTTTGTTTATTTCAATATTTGTTATAAAATGAACCAGTTATGTAAACAAAAAACAACCATTCAAGTATACAAGTCAATAACCTATCGTTTGGTTAAATTGAAATTTTGAGATTCAGTATGAGAAAGGCTATTCCTGTGAAATTTTCTCTCTCAAGTGACGATGAACAGCCCACTAATGGCCCCTGATGCATGACCCAGCATTCATGTTGAATGACTCCGAATCAAATGTGCATATCCGATTCATGCACTGTAATAAACCCATCGCTTCCTCCAGGGGTAGAAAATGTTTGAAATCAATCCCATAATGCAATGTGGTTGGAAAATTGCCCATAATGGAGGTGACACATATGTAAGGCTATTGAGACCCCCATTTTCAACATCGTTGTCACCCAAAGACCCCATATCATATATTTGTTAAAAATCTGTCACCCCAAAACCCTTATTTTTTGTTATTGAAGATTTTGACATTTTCACCCAGAGATCTTGTTTTTTAAAGAAATTTTTCAACAATTTCCCCCAAAGACCCCATTTTATGGTAGACGTTTCATATAGAAGTCCCATGGATGCAAATGAGGTATTACAATTGATTCCGTCATGCGCTGAATACTCTCTTAATTCCTTAGACTTATTTTTAAGTCTAACGAGACTGGAATTAGTGACAAAACCTTTTTTGGACTTTAAAAAAATTTAAATCCGTCCGTAAAATAAGTCCTTTTGATTTAAAAATAAACCTTTAAATGAGTTAAAAACTGTTTATAAAATCATTTAAAGATTTATATTTGAATCTAAAGGAATTGTTTTTAAATCCCAAAAGGTTTTGTCACTAATTCCAGTTACCTTAGACTTGGGGCAATTTGGCCGTCTCTCTCCCGAAGACCCCTATTTTTCCACGTCCTCCATCACCAAATGCCCCTGGGTTTGGAAGCACCAGGCTTGTACTCCTACTTCCCAACACACATGATCCTGAATGGGCTTGTGGTGCTTCAAATTCTTACACACTTTTTATCCCAAAGTACTGATATGTGCACGGTAAATTATAGGCATTGTGCAATGCATTATGGGATAGGTTAACCCACTCTCTGATTCAAGGGCATTTAATGAATTTTAGTCACACACATATGGATATACTTGACATTAGTGACTGACAAGGTGTCCAATTAGTGGGAATGTAAAATGTGGCAATGTAGTGTCTGACACTAAACTATATATGGTGTTATCATTTTCTGTTTGTCATCATTTTTTTACGTATCTGTAAAAACTGTTCAGGATTTAAACTCAATACTTGTCAAGATTTTTTGAGCATGTTTAAATCCTTAGGACACCTTACTCCTCTCCATGCTATTTGTTGTTTAGAGTGTAAAGTTCAAATGCCTTATGGCCTGTGGAAAAGTGTGATATGTTTAGGATTTAAAGGTGCAACAAGAGATTTTGAGACATCCATATATTGGGTCCGTTATGTAGGATTTCATATAGATAAGACACTCAATAGATTTCTTACCTTGTATTTGGCTAAAGAAATGTCCTAAAAGTGAAAACAAAAGGTGATTTTGATTTGCTTATATTTCAATATGCTCCAATACAAAATTAGAAATTTCACAAGTAGAGTACCAAAGAAATAATTCTCAGCTTAATCCTTTCTTTTTTTTTTTTTTTTTTTTTGGGATAGGTTAACCCACTCTCTGATTCAAGGGCATTTAATGAATTTTAGTCACACACACATATGGATATACTTGACATTAGTGACTGACAAGGTGTCCAATTAGTGGGAATGTAAAATGTGGCAATGTAGTGTCTGACACTAAACTATATGGTGTTATCATTTTCTGTTTGTCATCATTTTTTACGTATCTGTAAAAACTGTTCAGGATTTAAACTCAATACTTGTAAAAGATTTTTTGAGCATGTTTAAATCCTTAGGACACCTGACTCCTCTCCATGCTATTTGTTGTAGGCCAAGAGCATTAGTTTTAACCTGGAAATAGCTCATAACAAGCTGAATTTTTCAGGAGAGGTCCAGGAATATCAGTAGAATAACATACTAAAAGTCCCCGAAAATCCCCCTGGAGCTCTCTCCAAAATTCAAGATGGCGTCCAAAATGGCCGCCATTTTCCATTTTTATCATAACTTTGCAACCAGACAAGTTGGAAATACAATTAAAGTGTCTATATATATGTTTTAAGGCACAAAGAATCTATTCAAGTCATTATTTTGAGAGTTAAAAACTCACAAGTATCCAAAACTAAGATGGCGTCCAAAATGGCTGCCATTTTTTGTATACGATGTGGCTATTCGTTAAATCATTTAGGATTGCTGGCCCCATAAAGTTTAGGAATGTCATGCATATATCTATAATTGTTAATAGAGCTATCCGGCAAGTCTCTTAGGATCATATATCACCCCCATATTATATTGTATTAACCATTCTGCATTCTGATTTGTTTTAATATGTTATAATGTATAGCTCTTTCGTTCATTCGTTCGTGCAAGTCCAAAATCACAGTGGAAGATCCGTCTTAATAACCAGCTGATCAGGCCTGGGATTCTCCATGAGGACTTGTAGTTCTCACAGTGATCTATGATGTGGCTAATGGTTTGAGGCTCTCCACAATCGCAGTTTAGTGAATATTCCACACCTTGTGAAGGAAGTGCTTTGTATGGCCAATTCCAGTTCTGAGTCTGTTGAGGTTGACCCTTGCTTTCCTATCAAGGTCATAGCCTTCGGGCTTGCTAGATGGGCTGTCCACAAACTGCTTTAAAGGCAGAGGATGACCATTGCTAAGACCATCTGTCATTGATCCAGGATGATCGATAGGGATACTGCGATTGCAGTGTCATGGATTGGGTAGCAAAGTGATTCAGTGGAATTCTTTGATCTTCAAAGGGTGTTGGTGGAGATATTTGGCTACCAGGTTTATCACACTTCTTGGCGAGCTTGATCGTCTGAAAGTTCCTCCTAAGGTTTACAAGAGCTATGCCAAACAGAATTGGCAGATATTCTACAGGCGCTGCCAAAAAGGCAACCACTAAAATGTCTTATTTCAATCTCATCATTCAAAACGACATCAATATTGTGTGAGTGTACACTGTGGCTCCATATTGCACTGGTGCAGCGTATTCAGCAGTTGTGTATGCGAAAGCAACAGTTGATGTATGTAAAGTGTCAAAAAATGCACCCCATCCAGTTCCAGCGTGCCTTTTGAAGAGATTGACACGAGACTGCGTCTTGGCAGCGACTGCCTTGGTGTGTTGATTGAAAGTAAGGCTGCGGTCATTATGACGCCAAGGTACTTTGGTGTTGGCTCGTGTGACAGTTTATCTCCATCTGGAGTGATGTTAAGTTCTCTTTTGCGCATCGATTTGCAAGGTGAAAAGCAGAGTTGACGGTCTTTGGATTGCTGAATTTCAAGTGCCAACCGCGGAAGATTTGGCTTACAGTGATTAGGTCTTTCTGCGACACTGTTTCTAAGGCCTCAAAGGAATCGGCAGCTATTCCAAGTGCCGTATCGTCTGCGTAGGAGTACTACGAAAATCTCCCTTTGGCATATCTGAGACGTAAATGTTGAAAAGACTGGGTGCCAGGACAGAACCTTGTGGGACATCATTCCAAAGTTTGCGCTTTCTACTGCATTGCCCATTTGATGTCTCCAGGCAGCATTAGGAACTTGACAAGCTTGACATCAGGGAAGATTTTGAGTAGCTTGAGGTAGAGACCTCGATGCCAGACAGTATCATATGCAGCAATTTTTATTATGAAGACAGCTCCAAACTTCTGCTTCTACTGGAAGGCTGTCTCGATGTCATTAACTAGTCTTGCTATATGATCGGTTGTCGATTTACCTCTTTGAAATCCAGCTTGGTTGTGGGGTAGATTTGCCTCTACCGTATCATTGATCCTATATACATTATACAGAGTATCAGTCTCTCAAGCGGCTTATAGATGTGAGATAGCAGCGAGATAGGTCTGTAACTCTTGGGCTCATTTGCTGGTTTCTTGGGCTTCAGGATAGCAATGACCTTTGGAGTCTTCTATTTGGAGGGAATATTTGACGATCCCAAGCAAGTAGAGAGGAAGAGTTGGAGCCATCGCATAGCTTCACGTGCCATATTCTTCAAGATTATAGCTACTCTTTAGCTAGTAGATTTGCATGGATTAATTAAACTGAACCGTCATATTCCATAGAAGACACAGCATCCCAAGTCGTCACAGTATGTAGAAATTAAATGATTTCTAGTTTCTCCGATGGCAAGCTGAATTTGATGAATGTTGAAGACTGTAAAAGGATTGCTGGGACAATATGTACATATCTGTAGTAGATAATAGTATTCGCCAATAGTGTAGCAATTACAATAACTGGCAGCTCTTCTGACTCTGCTATAGCTAGAGTTGTTGATACAATTAACATGTCTGTATCTGCTTCTGCCGGCTTGATGGAGTTGAGGAGTTAAGAAGTTGAGAATGATCTGGCTTAACAGTTTGACACACTCCTCGGCCATGTGAGTGGCATTCTGGTACTGGTGAAAAGGCCTAAGGGCACTTTAAAAGTTCCCAATTGTGATCTTTGTCTATGTTATCTAAGGTGCCAGGTGTACTCACCAAGACGCCAAAGAGGGCTGCTCAACTAAGAATGTAAGCACAAAGGGCAAAAAAGGAGAAGAGGCACGGCTTGATGGCATATGTATAGACCACTTTCCTTTTATTATCGGACCTATGTTGTCAAGGTAAGACATCAGGAGGTGACATTAGTCTAGATGGACATTACTTTTAGATGGTGGGGCATGCCTATCTACGCTGTATTTTTCGTAACCACGTCAAAGGGGGAAGACAAAAATCCAATAACCATCTTGTTCGCCTAATAAAAGTTGTCCATTCTGTTGAAAATGAATAAAATGCCACCTCTATTTCTTTTCCCCAATATCAATGACCAATGGATACACATAGACTTCAGCAAAGAATGGATCTAAAGATTTTCAACAATTGGCTCGGTTTTGAACGGTTTTAGGTGTTATCACCTCCCTGATTCAGATTTAGTATATAATTTGTGCAACTACACGTCATGTCCAAATCTCTAGTGCAAACTAGTTAAATGTTAGTGCACCTTCGTAATACATTTGCATATTAATCATTATCATAAGTTCATTTTTCACTGCCAATGTGCAATTGGCTGCCGAAAACTGAGGCTGCGACCAGGTAAATAGTTTTGGGTCCTTTAAGTTTTGGCCATTCTAAATAATGATTTTATTAGATTCCCTGTACATTAAGTCATATGTATTAGATGTATTTCTAACATTCTTAGTTGCAAAGTTAGGATAAAAGATAACAAATGCTGGCCATTTTTTACGCCATTTTGGTTTTGGTTACCTCTTAGTTTTTGGCACCCAAGAAAATGCTTTTATTAGATTATTTGTGCCTAATACACTAATACACTGTATTTATAATTTGTCTGCACATGAAGTTATGATACGATTAGATAGAAAATGGCGGCCATTTTGGACGCCATCTTGGTTTCGGGTACTTGTCAGTTTTGAACTCTCAAAATAATGACTTTATTAGAATCCTTGTGCCTTATAACATATGTTTAGATACTTAATTTGTATTTCCAACTTGTCTGGTTGCAAAGATATGAAAACAATTGGAAAATGGCGGCCATTTTGACCGCCATCTTGGTTTTGGGTATTTGTCAGTTTTGAAATTTCAAAATAATGACTTTATTAGAATTCTTGTGCCTTAAAACATATGTTTAGACACTTTATTTGTATTTCCAACTTGTCTGGTTGCAAAAATATGATAAAAATTGGAAAATGGCAGCCATTTTGACCGCCATCTTGAATTTTGGAGAGAGCTCCAGGAGGATTTTTGGGGACTTTTAGTATGTTATTCTGCTCATATTCCTAGACCTATCCTGAAAAATTCAGCTTGTTATGAGCTATTTCCAGGTTTTGCCCTATATGATCTAATGCTCCTGGACTATTGTTTAGAGTGTAAAGTTCAAATGCCTTATGGCCTGTGGAAAAGTGTGATATGTTTAGGATTTAAAGGTGCAACAAGAGATTTTGAGACATCCATATATTGGGTCCGTTATGTAGGATTTCATATAGATAAGACACTCAATAGATTTCTTACCTTGTATTTGGCTTAAGAAATGTCCTAAAAGTGAAAACAAAAGGTGATTTTGATTTGCTTATATTTCAATATGCTCCAATACAAAATTAGAAATTTCACAAGTAGAGTACCAAAGAAATAATTCTCAGCTTAATCCTTTCAGATAGGGATATTTTTATGGAAAGCTCTGCATCAGTATAAAAATCTGGCTTTCGATTTTTTTAGGGACACCTGATATGTGAAATTTCTCATTGCACGTGTGGTCCAGTGGATTCAGCGCTCGCCCCGCACTCCAAAGGTTGTGGGTTCGAGCCCCACTGCGGCCAACATGTTGTGCCCTTGAGTAAGGCGCTTTACCTCAATTACTCCTCTCCACCCAGGTGTATAAATGGGTACCAGCATTATTCAATGCTGGAAAGGTAACTGACTCACTGTGCGGGAGGAGTGGCGAACCCCCGGCAGGAGTCTGGCCCAAACACTAAGGATAGAGAGATGGACACTCCGTGCATGAGCTTGCTCGACATGACACTTTACTTTCTTTTCTTTTTTTACCTTTAAACATAAATGCAAATCTGGACAAGTATTGTGTTTAAATTCATTGTAAGAAGTAGGGAAGAGGGGTTAGAGTTTAAATATTTGGAAGATGTATTTTAACTGGTTATTGAAACAAAAATATGATGTAATGAAAGGAAGGTAGTTTTTTTCGGGGGGGGGGCATTAAGGCACCAACAAAACAACACGCCATCATTGGCAACACAGATTTTCCAATGTGTGTGTGATTGTGCACAGTTAGCAGGCCAGGCAACAGTCTCACTAAAATATTGACATCAATCCCACACAAATATGACATCAAGATGACTGAAAATAGAACACGGAATGATAAGATACTGTGAAAGCCATCCCTACCCATCAGTGCTAACCAGTCGGGAACTCAATGTTCAGTTCATAATTTTGTTTCCAGGTCAATTACTTTTTTCCCCGGCATTGTATTGATCTGATATTTCTGGCTGTGTAAATATTTGTTTATCGCTAGAAAAAGTATTTGCCATTTCCTCTTTGGATCAATGGCATTTTGTATGTGGCCCTTGAAATTTGTTTCGCTTCTGCAAGTGAAATGGTAATGAATACCATGTTGAAAACTCTACCAAAACATTTTGAAATCCTTGGAGTTTTTGATGGGTCACATGCAATAAATCATAACTTGTGTTTGTTGAAGGCAGGATTTCTAGCATTAACTATAAGATTTTTTTTCCAAATTCAAGCTCTTGCTTACAAGCAGTTCTGAATTTTGTATATCATGAGCAATACACACCACACATTATAAAGCTTCATATATGACCTGACATCCATCCTCTCATAAAACCAACACTTGGTGGCACTCTTTCAGTAAGGAATATGTAATCATATCATGATAGCAGCCTGGGGGAGCAAGTGAATATATTATTCTTATTGGAACGACAGATGCCATGGTTTTGTCTAGCCCCCCTCCAAAAAAAAAAAAAAAATTACCAGTCTGAACAGACAGCACATTCAAAACTATCAAACCACTATTAAGTTAGCATGACTGATAAACAAAATTTGTACAGGTATTTTATTGGACCTGTTATAATCAACAATTTGACCAACATGTACTGTTCATGGAATGCACTTTGAGAAACTGGGAAATTGTAACTTTTCAATCCTACTCCATAAACTATTGAATATATTCAAAATTTGTCAACACATCAAGTTAGTAGGTTTGCAAGTGACCCACTAAATCGACCAAATGTTTATCAACTCATCGCAAAAACAAGTGTAAAAACACCACATGTTAAATTGCTAAAAAAAAATAACTCTATTTCTGAACATTTTAAAGATAATTTTCTTCCTTTGCTGGATAAATGTCTAAAACGGTTTTATATTACCCTCGTGTAAATCGTCATGAAAAACTGCTTGTTGACAATTATTTTAATTTTAATTTTCTTACAGTAGACTGTGAAATAGTATTCGTTTATAATTGAATTCATTTAGAGGGTATCGGTGGTTAAGATTTTTTGGCAAAACAGGTTACCTGTTATGTGTACAAAGTGTTTAGCACAACATGAAGCACAATCAAAGTTGGAGTAGAGTCATTGATATGCTAAGGACTGCCTAGTTTGGCATTTTGACTGGTACACATACGATGGGAAAGGAGATTTTTAGCCTCGGGGGACCATCATCGGTAGGCTGATGGTGTATTGCCGTCATTGGCTTTTCATATCATTGCAGTATTGGTTCAATCTGCTGGGGACCAGATGGATAGTGGGTGGTTCCCTTCTGGAAATTAAAACTATAAAGTGCTTTGTTTGTCTGGACTAGAGAAATCCCATGATAGCATATGCTCTGTATTATCTCTATTTGTTCAACAACTTGGTCAATGCAATTTCCTGTTCTTCCCATACATGTGAAGTTATTTGTTTGTAGATAAAACGGTATAAACTAAACAAAACGATTTGTGCTGAAACTGTTCAGCATCTCTTTAATTCGCGCTCAATGGCACGGATGGCACTGTGATGGTCTCCATATCTGCCCAGTCGATAAGACATGCAGTTGTTAGTTATGTCTGGAGAAGTCTGGGGACAAATTGGTTTTAAGCCAGTCTGTCACCAAGTTTTAATTTCTCTAGAAAGAGGAAGGGTGACTAACCATTACGAAACCCAGTTCCCTAATCAGAAAAACCCAACTCGGCCTGAAATCCCACAAACCCCCAAGTTGACATTCTCCTCAATCTAAATTTGAAATGGATGATGGGGGCATGAGGGGGTTCCTTCCACCCATGTCTTTGTAATAGTGTTTATTTCGAAGTTGTTTTGTTTAGATTGTAGACCGACATTGATGGATTTCAACATTCCACTGCCTATATAATCTCTGCATAGCTTTAAAGGCAAACATTATGGAAATAATATTTCATTCAAAACAAAGAGTATACTATTTCCATCTACATTTAAAGACTGACTCAGAGATTTTCCAAGGATGGCGCCCTCAATTTTCTGACAAATCATGTTTGTTGCATGAACATAATGCTTGTCCACATGCTAATCACTGTGTGAAATAGTTAAAGGGATTTATTGGCATAAATCTATCGGCACATATATAATGAAATATCCCTAAATAAGACGTACCAGATGGTTTTCATGGTCATTGGAGTATTCCTTGCGAAAAAAATCTTGTAAATATTGCACAGGGAATAAAGATGGCAGCATCCATGATTGCAGTACAGTCGTGACATTTGTCGGAATATGGATGCTGCCATCTTTATTCCCTGTGCTATATTTACAACGCCGCACGCAATACCGAAACAGAAGCCAGCGTGATATATTACGTCTTATTTAGGGATATTTCATTATATATGTACCGATTGATTTATGCCAATAAATCCCTTTAAGCTCAAATCTGTGTCCTTCATATGGAAAAAACACAGTTTTGTTTTAAAATTCCGGATCCAGAATTTTTGTTATACATAGTATCCTATGGGACTGTATACTATACATAAAGGTTTACTGCATCAAAACGAAAAATCCGATTCATCTCAAACTTTGGAATTGGGCATTCTGTGTGGCTATCTTTAGTTCTGGTCAACTATTTCTAATTGTTGCACACAAAAATTATATTTCGAAATCTCTGAGTTAGCCTTTAAGAACAATGGTGATGTTTAGGTTTGGTAAATTTTCCAGTTTAAAAGTAAACCTTTTCCTAAAATCATCTGAGCATTTTATTTTGATCCAGTTAACCTGATGTCTAAGCAATTGATACTAGAAAAAAGCCAACAAATATCAATATCCGGGACACAGTTTTGACAACTGGATTGGATTATTTATTCCACTAGCTACACAAGTTTCAAACAAATTGGTAATTTTGAACTGGAAAATGTCAACTTTTCAAAACTAATTGTGGTATCAAGATATCAAATTTTGATTCAATTGAATCAGATTTTGTCAACAATTTGACAAATTATTTTGGTGAACATCCATCTGGTGAACATCCATCTGTTTTTAGAGTGCATCCTGTGCAAATTTTATGAAATTTCATTGTGGACAACTATGATTTTTCTTAAAAATCTATTTTTTTTCACAGATCTGTATGGAGAATATGACTATAGAGGGTGCTATAATATACAAATCATGATCTTTGGAAATCTTGCCATATGGGCCTACAAAATTGATTTTTTTTATTTTTACAGGGATAATAACTCTTGGCTGTGGTTCTACTTTTTAGGTTGTCAAAATTATCTTGCCACTGCTTAAGATTGTTCTACAAATAAAGGAGATAGTTTGCATGGGGTCAAACAGTTGTGCATTCTTCTGAATCCACCAGAAGGTTTCCAGGTGCATTGGGGATAACATTATGTCCAGCCAACAATCAACCAGAAATACCGCATAGAAAATGACACCCTCCTTCAAAGGGGGATGTCCCGATTTAAGTATATAACATTTTCATCTTAATAGAATTACTTCACCCCAAAACCCTACCTGTAAAGTTTTGTGCCGATATTTCAATCCATTTTGATGCGAGAGCTAGAAACATGATTTTGTGAGCCCCGTGGAGTACTGTGTAAAATTAATATTGGTCGACCAAATTGGAGTACATTTTTGCTCATACCTTCCAAACCAAATACCATTTAGCCCTAAGATTTCACAGGCTAAATGAGAAAAATAGTAGCTTTCTTTTCATACCAAAATTTTGACCACTTCCATTAAATCTGGGGATGAGGCTATTAGCGATCAGGCCATGGCACTTTAACAGACTGTTACCATACCTTATATCCACCAGAAGGTTTTCAGGTGCATTGGGGATGACATCATGTCCAGCCAACAATCAACCAGAAATACTGTATAGAAAATGACACTACCCCGTTTTGGCCTTTAACCATTAAGAAAATGTACACGATGGACACATAATTTTGTGCAAAAACATCTATAGGCATGACTAAATTTTATATACAATTTACTGACACTGATTGTTTACTAATGTTTCACCTTGATAAAAAATAGCATCTCTTTTTGTAGGAATCAATTCTATAATTAATCTAATGGAAGAGTTGACATTGATGGGCTCCAGCTTGTTGTAAAATGCCACAGAATGATGGCGATCTAAATATACTTGAATCCTTATCATTCTAACCCACTCAGCGTCTTTATAATTGTCAAGCTGCTACCCATGCTGATTCTTAAGACATGGCATTCTAGTCATGTCTGAGGCCGTGTCTCGGGGAAAAGTTGGTTCAAGCACCTCTGTCATGGAGGGATTCAAGTCTGAAGAGAAAAAGGGGAGTGATTATGATTATTCCCCACTGAGAAAAGCCCAAACTAATTTAAAATAAAGGCTACTATTTCTCAACTAAGGCCCCACCCCTCTATGAAATTTGATCTAATGAAAGAGGCAGTGCTGTAGTCGGCCACCCTAACTGGCTTGACCTATTCCATATGATGTTTTGTGGTGGAACTGAAAGTATAGTCCAGAGGATCTTGGGAATAACTTGAACCCCGGGGGTATACTCCTATTTGCCATGTTATAAGGCTGTTAAGCCCTGGTTTTTAGCTCATTGTCACTCAAGACCAATCTTTTAAAAACATTTTTCCACTGAACCCAAAAAGACCCCTTGATTTGAAAATTAAAAATTAAATCACCAAGGCATCTACTGTTAGCAATTTTGCCAAAATAGTCACCAACGCCCTATAAAAATGAGCAAACTTTGTCACCCAATTAACCTTATTTATTGGCAATTTGGCATTCTCTCACCCAAGACCCGGAATTTTTGCAAGGTTTTCTCACTACAAGCCTTGGTTTGAAAGCACCAGCCTTTCAATCATATCAATTTCATATTGAGTGGCCCCAACTCCAGGCGGAATCTAATTAACCTATGTTTAAAAGGTAAGTTCTCTATGTTATACAAAGTCTTGATAAGGGCTTAAATAGGATCTATCAGAGTTGGTTGATAGTGATGGGTAACCGTTAGTAGTTAAGTATGCCAAACATTAGAGCCATAGAATATTGAAATCGTGTTCTTCTAAACCCATTTCAGTGTCTCTGTGGCAGTGTCTCACATGCCCAGCTGTTATTAAGACATATCATTGCTAGTCTGTCTGAATCATGTCTGGGGACAAATGGATCAAGGTCTCTCCGTCACTAAGGGGTTTAATTTGTCTTAAAGGGGAAAAGGGGAAAACTGATCACAAACCAGTTCCCTCATTAAAAAGAAATTCCATCTCTTGACTAAAGCAAAACTCCTAACGAACCTACATTAATTTTCTTGAGGATTATCACAAAGGGTACATAAATTCTAGACTGTTTGTACTGTGCCACTATATTAACATTTTTGGCAAGATAACTATAAACAAATGATCACCCAGTTGTAGAAAAAAAAAAAAAAATTTGTAATTGAAAATACAGGGGTACTTGAACGATATTTTGACAGGGATATACCCAACTTGGACCTTGACCAGTCGTAACCATTTTCTGTGAAAAGTCGAGCCTTTTGAGTGGTGCATCACTCTAGACCTTAACCTTCCCCTGGATTGAAATGGTTTTTGAAAAAACAATCTTCAGAATTATTGGCTGAGTTTGTCACAAGTAAACTAAAAGTGAAGGGATGTAAATATATTTGATAGATTTAAGCCCGATCCACTCATTGCGTATCATGACACTCTACACAGCCTTCCTACATAGCGCTCAAAATGTCTCGTCTTGCCATGCCTAGAAAAGTCTGGAGAGAAATTGTTTAAACAATTTTTGGTGTTAAGGAAAAATTTGTAATTATAAGAAGAGGACAAAGTAACCATGGTAACTTGATCTTTACAAGCAACCCAATGTAAAAAGTTCACATTTATCATCATTATGTAACAGTATCAGGATACTTGCCAGTGTTTACAGTGATGGGTACAAGCGTAATTGTAAGCATGCCAAGAAATGAAAGCAAGATACTTAAATGGTGTATTAATTTTAATCAACCCCCACCCGTATCTTCTCTGCAAAAGCCTACAGCTGTCCAGCTGATATTAAGACGGTTGCCATTCCTAGCAGTCTGGTGAAAACTGGGGACAAATTGGCGCAAGCCGCTCTGTCTGTCACCGAGGAGTTTAATTTTCTCTGAAAAGGGGGCAGGGTAAAAATACAGATGAAATGTAGGGCTATACCAACAGTTTTAACACTATGCTCTGTGGTGAGAAAATTCAGTATCATCATGGGCTCTGGCAATCAAATGGGGGAGATTATTCATGTGTTGCTGGTGATGGGTTTTTAGTCCTGTGTGACACCACTGAGTGAAAACAGTATTTATTTTAGTAAGCTAGTAGGGCCATAGCAACAGGACAGCGGGTGGAGGACATGGTGCCTGATGTAGCATGTGTGAGATTTTGTCAATATGCTGGTTGTTGGAGTACCTTTACAGCCTATAAATCAAATCCTAGCAAATATGATCTTAAGATACTAACTCGCATGAATTCATGCGTATAGGCTGTGAAGGGGTAACAAGTCGGAATAGGCAAGGCGGAACACCCATATCAGCATTCATTTTAAGAAGCCTTGAATTCATGATTACAAATACTTAATTAATGGTTGTGAATCTGTTGTGTACAAGCTCAAAATACAAATAAATTCTTTTCTTGCATAAAGACCCAAAGCTTGGCTTGTTTACTCCAGTCATAGGCTAGTACTCAGATAGCAACTATAAACCAACATGCACAAATCTAAGTTCTGAATGAAATTGAGGGCACCCTTCATACAAAATGGTCCCACATCCCTTTAAAATCAAGTGCCCAAAGATGATGAATGTGTTTGCCTATTTGTATCATTAATTACTTCAGCGATTGTAATGCAGGCAAAGTGTATGTGCATGGTACTTGCACCGTTCAGGAGAAATTTAAGATTTAAGAGGTCAATATGTTAAATAATAGAGAGCTATTTTTAATTTATTATAAGACATGAAAAGTTAGAGTATAGTTTACAAATAATAGCAGAAAAGATTGTAACAGTTACTAAACAGTGGAGAAAAAATGCCTTTTTTGCTCTTCATTAATAATTTGGATGAAAAATCTTGATTAGCATAGGGATGTCAGCCTTTGGATAAACAAGAGAAAATCAGATGTGATGGAAAGCTTTTGAATTTTGATGCATGATATGATAGCATGCACAAAGATGCTAAATCACTTTACCCCTATATCATTTTGCCCCCAGTGCATCCCAGCATCGAAGCCAACAGAGCCATGAAACAACACACAAGTGACAAAATAAAATTTCACTTCGCCAACGCATCCTGGGGGCAAAGTTGGCGGAACATTAGCTAGTCGTGACAGACAAGAGTCTGAATAGGGGGATGAAACCCAAATATCTCAACATTTCTACACAATTGTCGATGCAAAAATGTCAGCCTGTGTCGGGTTACATGCCAGCTCCGTTTGTTCTATGCTGATGCGCCATGGTAACCGTATCCTTGCCGATGACAAAGAATTGCCCTTGCATCTTCTCCAAGTTGGGAGTTTGTGCGTATTGTATAGGTGGCATTTCTAGTAATTCACAATTTAAACATCTGAAGTGTTTTTATTTTGTTTAACTTTTTCCATCAATATGCAAAGGGTGAACATAGTGCTTCGTACAAAGGAATCTGGTAGCGGCAATGCAAATACCTCCAAATTGTATACCAGCTTCTGATATCTGATACGATATTCTGTGCGGCTGATGGGCAATCTAAAAAAGGGCAATATTAAAAAAGAAATTGAGAATCTAAATTGTAAACCTTTCAATTCTGGCAAGCATCTTTTGAGATGGTGTGTAAAATAAACATGGGTATTTTTAGTAATGTACAAAATTTGTAATCTGGCAATTTTAGAAAGACCTGTTTTTTGATGATTTAACCGACACTAAGGAGACACTCTTCTATCAACAAATATTCGGTTGATATTATTTGTCTACAATTTTGGTAAACTATCAGAACTTTAAATAAATGTCAGTGCTTCCAGTCTGTCCGGTAAGGGTTAAGATGTCGACAAGGCACGCTTGACTGATAGCATTGAGTTGCGCATCTATACTTTTGTTCACGGACAATGAGCATTTTGCTGTGCACTTTGGCATTTTTTAGTAAACAAACTCGTCAAGAATTCTGACCTGGATGGCAATTCATCCAACATGTAGTGTCAATGCCCATTATTCCGCGCTCCCTCTCGGGGGCACGCTCATATTTTGTGGATAGTAGTTTGTAAAGGTTTTAAAATTGCCTGTTATTTTAGTCATGTTCTTAACTGAAGATTGTCTTTTTCAATTTAGTTTGTTATGAAAGTAGTCAAAATTTGACCCCTTCTGTCACAAACCCCTAATATTTGTATTATGTCATTTGTTTGTTTATTTATAAAAGACTTCACTTTTCTGTGAATACTCTTTCAGGCTTATTCAAACTGCTTTCAAAATTCTATAAACACCATGCTTTTTTGTGAGTCTTGCCTAACAAATGCCCCCGATTTGATAGTCAGGATCTTACATTCGTATCCGTTTTGGATGGGAGTCAAACCCCCCAGGGCACTCCCGGCTGTTATACCCGTGCCTGTCAAGACGAGGTAGAAACGCAGGAAATTCATTCACCTCAGCAAATTCGTTTAGGTGTGGAAAATGGGCCATGTGTGTGTGGAGAGCTAGAGCATTGCATCATTGAATTGGGTCAGTTGTTTGGTTTTGACCGCTATGCCTTGCACTATACTGCGCCGCGTGTGTGGACTGACAACAAACTCTGTTTATTGAATTAAAGTGCCCAAATTTTTGAACTTTTATTTAATAGCCAGCTAGGGTTTGACATAAAATTGACCGTTTTATAAGGTTATTCTTGAATGAAGTAATGATGACAAAATAGAAAATAGACTTTTGTAATTTTGATAAGCATGTTTCATAATGACCCACACACAAGTCCAATCATAGCATTTCAAGTAATTTCAGAGCTTTACCCTAAAATTAACATTTTTTAATGTTAAAAATCCAAATCCATACATTAAAAAGAAGTCATAGAAGTGAGCAATATAAAAAAAAAACATCCATAATTATGTTGAAATATTAGACTCAAGCACAGTCTGAGAAAATTGTTGACAGCTGGCTAAACTTCTTGTAAAAACATCTATATTTTTGCCCATATTTCAAAGTCTGGGCTTCACAGAGAATTTTCACTTGCAAGCAAAGCTAGGTCTAAGGCCAATAAAAAGGTTTGTTTGCCATAACCCAACCGACCCTAGAGAAGTCTGCGGACTCAATTTTTCAAGGTAAATAGGCAGAAAATTAACAAAAATCTGCCAACTAACCCATGATTTTCATTTACAATTAATTTTTTACCAACACAAAGAGAAAAAAAAAACATCAAAATAAGGCAAAAAACAACTACAACACATGAACAAGTAAAATATAACATCTTCGCTATGTAAGAAAGCTTGAAAAAAGCTTTAAATACTAGCATTTAAGATTAAAACAGTGTGAAGTTCATCTTTAAAAAAATCCTGACCGACCGACACTAATATTTTTCCTCCAATACAGCAAACAAACATAATTATTTTTGTAAGCCTTAATACAGGATTAAGATTTAGTATCATTGTATTATTATACCTTCTCTGTAAATGAACCATCTAAACTTAGAACATGCTATACTTTTTCATCATCTTTGCCGACTCCCTCCTAAACATTTTTATCTTTGCTATCTTCAGTAGATAGCAAAAAATAATAATAGATCCAACCTTATTCTTAATATTTTGTGGCTTAGACTTTGCATGCTGCTTTACATAAAACAGGATGGAAATTTTTGTCAGGTGATCATTTCCATCCAGTAGCCATACAAGAAATTTACATAACCATGTATGAAAGGTTAGTGCACACATCCCTATCTCTTACTATTTGTTCTATTTCAAAATCATAAATAATGGAAGTGTGATAGAGACATGTGCTTGTGGGCTGTAACATGTACACTGTTGTAAGTTTGGAGAAAACCATATTTAAAATGTAATACAAACCCCCAAATAATTAGAATTTGACCTCAGTAGAAAGCAGAACAACAATTAGGACTGCCTTAACCCTTGGAGCACTACCTGCACTATGAATAACAGTAAGCTCATCTACCAAGGACACAGTTCAGTAGGTTGTACTTGTACATACATTGACATGAACTGACCTTGTGTGATTTGGGTATCATATATCATACCCAAAAAACCAGGGGTGTATTTTCTAAATACATTGAAGAATGAAAGCTACTGAACTGTACCAAGGGAATTGAGATTTTACTAGCTCATAGTGCTGTCTTTCATACAGCATTTCTGATTGGCTAATTACATCATATATTCATTTCAATAACCAGTTAAAATGCAGCTTCAAAATTTGGAAGCCTTAACACCACTAAACCATGTTGCTGATTGGCTAAAAAATTCACATATGTTCCATTTTTTCCAATCAGAAAATAGTACTCATGGAGTTAAAAATTAGCAATGATTCAAGAATTGGTGAAAAGTAGCCAACTGTCAAAAAAGAAATCCCAGTGTGGCCCGCATAGATCAATGCATCTCGTATTAAATATTAAGTGTGAAAAATGCCCTAGATTGTCTTTATTCTCAATGAGCCATGACGGCATGGTTGCAGGATTAGATCGCATCAATCATCATCTGCGGCCGGGGTTTCGAATTTGATAGTAACTACTTCCGTGCATGCTTGAGAGTTACTTTGTTAGCCATTGGTGTGCAGAAGACAGATTGCGATCATCCATTAAGATTTGCTTTTTTGATCTTGTCTCGTCTGCTTAGCACCTTAGATGAGATGGGAAATGCTGATTGTGATATTGAGAACATTGAACTGAATATCACTCAGGTCAGTTTCAGGTCATATCTCCTTACAGCTAGTTTGGGGTTGGATTCCGGAACATCTTTTAAGAAGTTTTTCGCATGGTGAAGACAGGATGAGTAGAAATGGCTGCCTTGTGGTGATCACACCATATGCTGGGCATGTTTTGATGTAGTTTTATCTTTCAGTTTCCTTAAAATCTTTAAGTTTTCTGATATGAATAAATGGAATCTTGAATATCTTGTAGTGTTGAATTCAATTGGTTGGAAAGTATTTGAAATAACCATGGCCTGGTCATGATCAATGCATGGGTGTCACATGCACTGCATATGGCAATCATGCATTGATCATGACCTAACTATGGCTATTCCAGATGAATTCATTACCCCCTATATTAGAAGCCTTCCTTAGGGGTGTTTAGAAATCAAATGGAATAACCTAATTTGACAAGGAAGTGGAAATTCACATTTACATGATGTAAATCTGCCAAATTTGAATTGTAGTTTGAAAGAATGGAATAAATTATAGTTTCAAAGAATGGAATATAACACAAACTTGACATTGCTACAGGAACAGAAGTTCATCATCATGTCATATACACTATAATAGATGCCTAGATGTATCCACATATGTGATTGGGTTTGTGGCTCTGAAGATGTACCCCTTCTTGCCATGGCTTATTTAAACATCTCTATCAAGGCATATAGACCTCAGAGTATACAGATTTGCTAGTAATTTAAGGGATTTTCACAAAGGGTAGCCATAGAGGTTGTGGTTCTCCCAGTCGCTGCGTGACACAACATGTGTCGGTTTGCAGTGGGTTAAACCAGCTATGCGTAATCAGAGTTGCAGTTAGGAATGATGGTAGGAGATATGGGTGGATTGGGCAGAGATCAATTTGCAGCATGTCTGAGGTGAATTCGCAGTATGGATCTGGCCGTGTATGATGCGACAAAAAAAGAGTAGCCTTGAGTCAATTTTTGATGCATCAATAGGAACAAGCTCTCACTACCCAAGAGCAGAATTGCGTATTGTGCAGAGTGGTAGTGCCGCTTGCCTTCATTCCCTGCGTTTCAAAAGGATTCCAAGTCTTAAAATCTCTCAATGAAAGATTTAGTTTCAATCCTCATAGGGCTGGAGTCTTTCATGTATACCTTGCAATTAGGTGGAATTTATCCAAATATTGATAATCAACGTGGGAATTTGACTTGCAAATTTAGACGAGGTGTTAAATTTGAAGTTTGCTGTCATTTTTTTTACTATTTTGAAAGAAAACAACCAGTGTTTGAGTGATGTTTAAAATAAAGAGCACCATGCAAATTAGCAGTGCATATGATCTGCATATCGATTAGTACATCCAGATGCGAGTAATCTTGGCCAAGTGGTTTTTGACATGAAGGCATGGAATTTCAATCAGTTCCAAATTTCCCAAAATCTTAAAGAGATAAGAGAGAGAAAAAAAAAGATGGAGTACCTAAATGTGCATTCCATCTACCGAAATTATTAGCAGTGAGATATTCTGAGACTATAATTGGAGGTATAATTGTAATGAATCTCACACAAAAGCCAAAAAATAGGCAATACATACAGGTATCTGTGTGAGGAAAATCCTGAAAGATCAATTTTGGATGAAGTTTTCAGGCCCGAGGTGCTTCCCAACAACACAATGCCATGCATCTTCAATTTATGTGAAAAGGAAACTATATTTCATCACATTGGCTCTGATACAAATTTGAGGATTTTACAGGTCAAAGGTCGTACGATCCCTTGATACTTTGCCAATTTTGGAATGAAACCAGTTTCTTTACATTTTGCATGAAAGTCGTGGAAATCATGATGGATGATGTGCCAAATTTGTCTTGAATTGCTGCAATTGTGAAAAGTAACACTGAAAAAGCTTGTCTCTGCTTGCTGGCTCGTTTACTGCCAGATGTGTACATGGATTGAACATTTATCAAAATACATGTTCATCGTCCCCAGACTTGCCCCAGACTTACCCCCAGAAATTAAAATAAGGTATATTAATTTATCATGGGATTTTCAGAGAATGTAAATATCCATATTTTTATAAAGGTGTATTTAAAATTGAATAATTTAAAAAAAAAAAACTTTGATGCCAAAGGTGGCCAAATAAAACAAAAATTGCTGCAAAAAGCAATGAAAACAAAAATTATCCTAACCAAAACTTCTCTGGCTTCTCAGACATGTAATGGTGCATCCCTTTGTCACAGAGAGCCAAGGATTTTAATAATAATAATAGTAGAGATTTATATAGTGCCTTATGCTATTGGCCTCTAAGCGCTTTCACAAATGGCCGCTGATCACTGTGGCCCAACCATACCATAAACCATTTAGCATCATTTCAAGGGATGCAGCAGATCGGGATCAGCGCTTTCCCTTATCAGCAAACATACATCGAGATAACCATCGCAGCCGGGACCAGCTTCCCAAATATCGCATGGGTAAATCGGGACAAATAAGCGGTTAGTTTCTTGTCCAGGGAAATTACAAGACAGCTGAATCTCACAGGGCTTGAACGCATGCCTATACGCATGGATGAGCATACACTGGAGTCGAGTGCTTACCTGATTGAGCTATCTTGTCCGCTTTTTTGTAGATGCTAAGTTTACGTAATTGTGGGTGATTGGATTGAGCCTTGCCCCCCCCATTTAACCTCATAAAAGATTATGGCCTCAGAAGAAAACTTACATTTTTTCTCATAACTCCAGTAAAATTTGAGACCTGAAATTTTTTGTAACCTTAGATGGTATGAAAAAAAGTCACACCAAGGTCACACATATTGATCTATTGGCCATTGTGATAGCCATTTTGTGTTTCAGATATCGAAAACAGCAGAGCCATTAAGCTCAAAATTTGGAACCGGATGTTTATGTTGATATTCCTTCATGCCAAGTAGAAAAGACCATATGAAAGTATTGGATTATTTACATTTAAACAGAAAATGATGGTAAGCAATGGAAGAAAGAGTATCATATCAGTAGCAACAACTTTCTGCAGTAATCAAAATATATCATGCCGTCAAATATTGACTGTTCCAATTCACCAAGGCTATTGCCTCACGAGATGGAACAGTCAAGCTTTGACTTTGTGATCTATTTCTTTACTATCACAGAGACAGTCAATATTTGTATGCTAAGAAAAATTTGTTTATCAAAATGTGTAGAATTTTCCATTAGCATGTACAAGTTAGACAATTCACACAATATTCAACACAGCACTACACGTGCTAGATGTGTAATCAATCGTATTACGTAGGCCTAGCAATCGGCGTATGCAATACAGAGCAAGGAAAACCCATTAACTGAAAGCTTTGGGCATTAAGTGGATTTTGGAGCTTTTTCCAAGGTCACACGATAGATACATAGGATATATCCTGAGATGCATTGGAAGAGCATTCCGGAGGCAAAGTAGTGCTAGTCGAATGACTTCCCCACCACATAGATTGCGACGCATTGATCTAGTCAAAGAGGTCGCAGTACACAATTGAGAAGGAGGAACATGCTGTAATGTGGAATTAAATTTCTGCTCTTTAATATAAAAATATCCCCTTGTAGGTTATTTTGATATGAAAATAATTACATTCCTTGTCATATTTACCCAAATTTCGTTTGGAATTTAGCTCCATGAATCTGATTTTTGCAAAACTTTGGCAAATTGCTTTGAAATATGGTGATCATTTTGGGATAGTTCTCTAAGTTTGCACAGGTCTTATTTGCTGCAGAAATGGTGTTGGTTGAAGATTTTGGAACTTGTTAACATGTGTTGTGTACTTAGGCAAGGTAATTTATCTTCAGGGGCATGGCTAGCAGGTGACAGAGGGCAAGAGTGCCCCTCAGAAAAAAATTGTGAGGGAAAAAAAGGAAAAGATGAATATTTATGCTAAATCAGCCCTTTTGTACACTTTTTTAAATATTTTTCACCTAACTAAACCCGGTTTTGGATGCACGCGGTAGTTTTGACCACCACCCATGCTTCAAGAGCAGGTCTCCCTCACTAACCTCAAAGGGCAGCTATTATTTTTTTTTCTTTTTTGGACTTAGAATTTTTCCCTCTAACCTGAAAAAATAATGAAAATTTTGTATATTTTAAAGGAGGCAGTAGCGAGACTCAAACCCGAGACCACTGTATTATGAGGTCAGCTACCTAACCACAAGACCAGCGAGGATTAGTGTGCCAGATTTGCAATTCTAATCCTTGATAACATTTATGGAATAAATCGCTACTGCTATTGTGGTCAGCACTCAATATAATGAATAGCTCCGCTCTGAAACGGTTGCCACAACCTATGCTCCAGGACCATGAATGGTGATCAAAATCTCACACTAGCTCACACTTGAGTTTTGGATGGGGTAAGCTGCTTGATTTTTTGCAATTGAGCAATGAAGATTAGCATCGGTATTTCTAGATTTATGATGCTCGTTGCCATGGGGAATCTCAGTGTGAATTAGAGAAAAAAAGGATATTCCTGAGACAATTTGCTCTTTATGTGCTCAAATATTGAGAAATCCATCAATACAAAAATCAAGCACATAAATCACATGTGACATGTTTTTATCGTATGTAGATCAACCAGTTTTGTAGTCTTGGCAAAAAAAAAATTAAAATGCATGTTTAGGGGTGGGCAAAATCTTTAGTCACGTGCCCATGGCTTAATTACATAATATCCTTTGCACCTACTCTATATCATGTGCTTTAATGCACAACTCTTTTAACCCTATTTTGGAATGGAACCATCCAATCGCTATTTGGAGCATATTTGAACAACCTATCGCTTTAAATTTTCAACTTAAAACATCCCATTTTCTCCCCAGTTAAAGTAGTCTTGTAAGATTTCAGTTTCTCCCCACTACTCAGCCATTAGACTTGAGATATTACTAAGGATACAAGTGCAACACTTCGTGTAGGAACGTATGGTGAACTGATGAGTAATGAAGTTAAGTTCCCTTTGCCGCCTATGCCTGTTAATTCCTTAGCGTGATTTTTTTGTGATTGAAGTATTGCTTACTTGCTGATTGGTCATGGGACTTTGTGATTTTTTGAGCATTAGGTCTGAAGGTGGCTAGAGCTCAAATATTTGAAAGCAATTTCAACTGGTTACTGAATATGAAATGAAGATAAGATTATAAAATTATCCAAGTAGAAATGGTCTATGAAGATGGGTAGAGCTCAGGCAGATTCAAACAAATGGAATTGATGTCAGTGGAAAATTTACAGAAAATTCCTTGTTCATGGATCAAAGTTATATATTATAAAGTTGTCCAAATAAGAAATTATTACCTCCTTGTCTACCTGGACAAATTGAGTAGGTAAATTTCATGGATCCAAAGTTGTGTGGATTAGTTATTTTGGATGAAATTGTACTTTTGTATGACTTTAAAAAATATTAAATCCATTTCTCGACAAAATTCTAAAATACATAATGGAAGAAGACTTCAGAAAAAGGAAGAATATCAGAAACAAATTATGAGTTGTGAAATTGCAAAAGTATGACCTTTAGAAGATTATCTGAATAGGAGAGTGATTACATCTGCAGAGTGTGTCACCCAAAAGTTCTTAGAGTCTTCTTACCAAATACTTGGGAATTCCTCCTCAACCACATTTGCAACATAGTCTTCCCGAATTTCGCTGATAAGACGTCTCACACATAGTCATCCACAGAGGAGTGTGAGGAGCGACATAAGTAAAGGTTCACCTCGGGTTAGCCAAGACCATATTGCGTCGAGGTGATTAGGGAGATGTGAATATGAAGTATGGCAGGGCTAATGATGCAAGACATTAAGATGGAGATATACAGGGCTTCACAGGCCAATACAGATGGATGACTTTCAGAATGAAGACAACAAGATGTGCAACAATATAAGGCACTTAAATAAAGGTTGTGGAGGCCTTTATGTAATCTAAACAAAAAATCAGTGCTTTCATTTGCGCTGTGGGTTTAAAAGTGCTTCCCTCCCTGTGGTGCTTAGTGGCATGAGATAATGGAGAATTTCGACCTACCTTTATTATATGGCCTGTATAGTGCATGGGTGACATAGTGTGTCCCAGATAAAATGCCATGGTTGATTGCAGTAATTCCAACAGTGGCAAAACCATGGGATGAAGAAGTGCCCTTGCTTGGGACCCATATCTTCCCTTAACTCCCCCAAATGAGTTGGCAAATTGAACACTTGAAATAGAAATTAACATGTCAACCTTGCATTGCCCCCTCTGTTGACAAGTTTGCCCCAGGCTGCAATCTCAGCTGAGGAAGTCTAGTTATGCTTCTTTGACACAACTTTGCTTTGTTCTGTTTTTTCATTTATATAAGGAAATTGCTTTTAGACCAAATCCATGTATGTCAGGTCAGGTTTCCTTTTTATTTAGGGCCTGCTACTGGTATCCTGGTAACCAGTACTACCTGTCCCAGGGCCGAGTTGTCGGCGGCTAAACCATCACCCCCATCGATTTTCTAAGGAAATCTGATGAGGAGGGTAGCTGGTTACCCTGGTTGAATGAAAAAGAAGATCTACCTACAAGGGCGTCAGCTCTGGAGAGCTTGGCGGTCATCCAGCACATGCCCACTGCCGAAAACTGCGGATTGGCGTCAGGAAGGGCATCCGGTCAATTATCTTTTTGCTCCAATAAATCCTCACACAGCAGTATTGCTGAGTGAGGTGTATCCGGCCACCCCCGTTGACGGGGACAAAACCGGATTTAAAACTTTGGTTTAACTAACCATGCCCTATCAGTTGATATTATTTGAGTGGTAGCATGGGGCAAATGGTGTAAAGTTGTTCCGTGCCAACAAGAAAGGTTTTGCCTCTGTGAAATCAGGCCATACAACAAGGCTTTGGTGCAAAAGCAATATTCTATCATGATAGTTAGGTCAAAACATTAGGTTATACATCTGTCATCAACCACACCTTTTCAAGGAGCATGATATTTATTATTTACCTGCAGTTAGGTGACCTGAGTTTTTTTCAGTTTGATCATAAAATATGTTTTACTTTGCAACTGAAGACATTAGATTCACCACAGTATTCAAACGGTGAGTTCAAATCAGTTCTTTGTAATAATGTGTTTCCAAAAGTAATTGGTCAGAATACATATCCAAGAAAATCAAAATAGTTTAAGCAGACTCCCAGGAGCAAACTTACTTTAAAAAAAAATTCTAAAACTTACGTGAAATATTGTAGCACTGAAAAATAACAAATTTTCAGATGATAAATGTAAGTAGTCTAACATGCAGATGGCATTCTTTGACATAAGAATGTGCTAAAATTTATTAACTGTTGTCACGTGAAGAACGACTTTCATCTATTTTAAATCTATTTTAATCATTCTAATGCATAATTGATTAACCCAGATGTGAATGCTAACAAGCATTGCACTACACTAAGTGTTATCATACCCTCATACACGGTATGTTTTTTTTTTTTTTTTTTTTTTTTTTTTTAGAGGGGGATTTTGCAATAGCGTGTCCGTATGTGTATGTGTAAGTGTGTGTGTTCCAGTTTGGTTAGGTTTTTGTTTTTCACATCTCCTTTGAAAAGTCCGATTTAAACCAGACTTGGGGTTAAGGTGCAATAGGGGTTCCTTCATATGGGGATGATGTCAAAGGTCATGGACCAAGGTCAAAGGTCATCTGAGGTCATGTTCCAGACTGCCATCTTGCCAGGGGGATGATACAAGTTTACTTGCACTATTTTTATACTTTGAGAGCTCTTACCCTGAATTTCACCACATTTATTAACTGGAAGCATAAAGCAAATAAAAGGTAAATACCAACCATGATGAACCTTGGATTAGGTTGCATAATATCAGTGGCTCATTTTTAGGCAGCTCCCTTCCATCAAGTGGTCATTTTCATGAAAATACACGCAAGCTAAGGTGTGGGCAAGTTAAATCCAGTACGACGTGTGTTGGGGAAACTCCATTGGCCAAGCCTTCAAGTGCAGGATAGATTTCACTATAAGTTTCCATCATTGAGGTTCCGTACAGGCAGACTGAGGCAGTAGGTTCAAATCATAATCTGTCGTACGTGACAGGACACTTAATATCGTCCAATAAGAGAGGGAGGGAGGAAAAACCTGTGAAAACCAACCAAATATATGAAGTGGCCACAATGTTAGTGATGGCCTGTTTGATGTCAACAGCAATTTAAGTATCAAGAATCCTAGTCTTGTATATTGAAAAGCCTAGTCTTGGGTGATAGCTCTTAAGTAAAGGTTCATGATTTTGCTTGATTTCAAGAAGGGAGTCGATTCGTTTGACGGGATGGCATTTCCGGGGAGTTAACAGTCAGCGAACGGCTTTGTTTCATTAAAATTCAAGACCAAACACTCTGCGTCGAGTCTACTGGGAAGAGCTACTTAGGTTTTCTTAGTCTTCAAGACTTTCAAGGATAAATTTAGTAAATGTTAATTGCCGCTCAGTTCACTTCTCCGGGGATATTCTCGTCGAGTAGTGTTTTTTACGAGATGTAGCATGGAACATTATGAAAGTACTATATGTATATATGGTGTGCCGTAGAGTGATGATAGCCAAGCGTAGACTTGATGGGAAATTTCTACTACATGAGTAAGAATTTCAAAATTTTGATCAAAGTAATGAACAGTCAATCAGTTACATATGCGATGCATCAAGCAAAATAAGTTGTAAAATCAGACAAGACAAACATTGACCTGTTTACATTTCTTATTCATGAGAACTTTTAAGCTTGGTTTTACTGACACTTTTTACTCTAGTTTGGAAGCGACATTGCAAACAAAGAGATTACATTAGCAATTTTGACAAATTTTAGGTCCCATATGTAAAAATTTATTGACATCACTTATGTTAGGAATATTATGGAACTTGCTTAAGAAATGCCATGAACAAAGAAAGAGAAGCTTGGTCATGCATGATCAAGTCCCTACAAATTTTTGTGCATTTGCTCCATTTCAGCATGTTCAGTCGGCAAAAATAGTTATTAATAGCAAAATTAGTAACAGTTACAATTTCATGGTCACAATTCAAGTTGATATTTAAAATTGATATGTGCACTGAGAAAAGCAGTCAATGTGACTTGACTTTACAGGAGTAAATGTGGTCCAAATATGGGTACCAAATTTGATTCTTATAGGTGGGTTACCTGGTTGACTGCCTCGTCCCACAGCTTACTCAAATCTCAATTTTGATGGGGTCATCAGAAGAAAGCTTATTTTATTTTTTTTTTTTTTTTTTTTTATGTATATATGGTGTGCCGTAGAGTGATGATAGCCAAGCGTAGACTTGATGGGAAATTTCTACTACATGAGTAAGAATTTCAAAATTTTGATCAAAGTAATGAACAGTCAATCAGTTACATATGCGATGCATCAAGCAAAATAAGTTGTAAAATCAGACAAGACAAACATTGACCTGTTTACATTTCTTATTCATGAGAACTTTTAAGCTTGGTTTTACTGACACTTTTTACTCTAGTTTGGAAGCGACATTGCAAACAAAGAGATTACATTAGCAATTTTGACAAATTTTAGGTCCCATATGTAAAAATTTATTGACATCACTTATGTTAGGAATATTACGGTAGAAATATTTTGTTTAGAAATACTTCATCCAGATCAAATAATTGTTAACAATCTAACTTCATTAAGAAATGCCATGAACAAAGAAAGAGAAGCTTGGTCATGCATGATCAAGTCCCTACAATTTTTTTGTGCATTTGCTCCATTTCAGCATGTTCAGTCGGCAAAAATAGTTATTAATAGCAAAATTAGTAACAGTCTAAATTTCATAGTCACAATTCAAGTTTATGTGAAATTGATATATTGATATCTAACTTGCTTGAGAAATGCCATGAACAAAGAAAGAAGCTCGGTCATGATTGAGTCCCTACAAATTTTTGTGCATTTGTTCCATTTCAGTTGGCAAAAAATAGTTATTAAAATTAGTAACAGTTACAATTTCATGGTCACAATTCAAGTTGATATTTAAAATTGATATGTGCACTGAGAAAAGCAGTCAATGTGACTTGACTTTACAGGAGTAAATGTGGTCCAAATATGGGTACCAAATTTGATTCTTATAGGTGGGTTACCTGGTTGACTGCCTCGTCCCACAGCTTACTCAAATCTCAATTTTGATGGGGTCATCAGAAGAAAGCTTATTTTACGCCTTTAGATGACATGAACAAAGAGGTGATAGCTTTGTCTCAATTATGTTCGACCACAGACACACTGTTCTACGGGCCACTGTGGTGCAGGTTTTTGCTTCTAACATCCTAGGCCGCTTGAGTAATTTGGCTCAAAATTTTGAATCCGATGTTTTTCATGATTTGTTACCATTGCAAGGTGGAGAACATGATATGAACAAAAAATCGGACAACCTAACTTTAAAGTAAAAAGTACAAAGAGGGGTCTTCTTAAAATGTTTAAGCTTTAAAAACATCTGCAGGTCAAATTGTAATTTTAGGCTAACTCTACATAAATTGCCAACATTTTTAGCAAACTTGTAACTTTATGCACTAGTATAATGTGAGCATACCCCTTAAAACATTCTCTTAACAGTCAATATGATGTGTCATAGAAGAAGACAGTCTTCAGAGGCTTTCAGAAATAAAATAACAACAAACACCCCTTTTAAAAACATAAAATCATGTAGATTGCACAATAAACTTTGATAAATCATTAGCTTTATCCAAATTACAAAGTACTAGTCAACAAAAGTTAATTTTGACAGCATACTTTCTTCTATCAGTTGACCTGTTTGAAAAATATTTCTCTTAAAAAGAATACATGATTTAAAATAAACCATCTTGGAAATCCAATTCAGTAAGCCCAAATTATAATGCAAAATACTTTTTCGCATGGTATGAGAAAAAAATGTGAATCTTATATACAACTGCACCAAAGTTAACATTCTGAAAACATCATGCGGTGAATCTGCTTTATTCTTGTGGACTTATTGATATAGCCTCCGTGCCCCCGGGGGAATGCAATCTAGTGCAGGGGGGCTTGGAAGGGGATAGTTGTTGAACACATTGATTGAGAACGCAGTATTGCTTTATACACAAGCAAGATACGATATTCTTCTGCAAGGGCAACTTGTATTGAGTTGTCTGCCTCGCAGAGACTCAATATAATATACAGGGTGTTAGGTAGTGTATTGTGTGGGTAATAGTCCCCAAGATTTAGTTAGTATCTGTGTTGGCTTCAAGCCTTTCTCTCCAAGATGTATGGTGATGAGTCCTACTTTACAAATTTCCTCGCAGCCAAAAGGATTTGAATCCAAGAATAGCGTCTATCCTTGTGTCATCTTTCTAAAGCTAACTTCGCAGGCTCATGTAGCTTCTTAAGTTCCGAAACCAACTTGAATAAATCTGTCATGTACTGTTGTCTAAAAGACAGGAGATTCGCTTAGATATTTTTGATGTCTTAAAGAAGATGGCAGAATTGTATATCTTTTCATTTTCTGTTATTTTCTTTACATGGTGTATACTAAAAAGTGGCAGATGTTGATCTGTGGAAGAGATGTGATCCAATACCCTTTGGCCCACTTTTTTGAGAACATGGGTTTCACATGTCACAGACAGCCTAAACACACAAGTATTTTAAGCCAGTTGGAGAAACAAATCAATAAATGGGTGAATTATGTTTTATTCGCGACCCATCGGTCTGCAAGTGCACTGAAGCCCAAATTTATAAAGGAACTTCAAAATATATTTGCATAGAATTAAAATTGGCAAATAATTAGTCAAACATGTGTGAATGTTATGAATTTATTTGGTTGGATGGACTTCTAACATTCTAAAATTCTTCTAACATTCAAAATTATTTATTAAGAAGGTAAACAAAATATTATCAAGTATGAATTCAGTGTGTTTTTAAAAATATGTAAAATTATGGTGATTTACTGTTTGAAGATACATCCAGATTTACAGTAGAAAACCAAAAATTTATAAACAGTGTAAAGTCATATTTAATTATTTTTTGCTATTATTCTGCCATCATTTGCTGCAAAGTATAAGTGTGCCCTTGTCTAATGTATATTTTAGGCTAAAAATCTGTAATGTCTACCATATTCAAAATAAAGAAAAGTGAAATTATATGATATTTTACCCTCAGTCATGTAAGTTTACAATGATTTCTAACAGTGTGTCACTGTTGTTTTCTAGCTTCAGGTGCGTCCCCAGACCATTTTCAATGGGGGATGTTGCAGGCACTTGGAGAAATTTGTCGGCTTGCTGTGCTCGTCGTGTACACACAAATTTTTTTACCATTATTTGAAAAATCTGAAAGCAGGTGGAGGGGGGTTACTAACCTAACTATATAGTGCTAACACAATACCAAAATTTTACAGTTATACAGAATATACTGCATTCAAAAGTAATATCTTCTGACAAAATCAGTAACAAAATAAGTCAACATATTTCCCAATGAAAGGAAAATTTTGCCGACGTAATTCTGTTAATGGGTGTCACGCCCCACATCCCCCCCCAGGAATGGCCCTGTATAGCTTTGACCACTGGTGAAGGCTATACTATAACATTCTGTATGCAATGACCATTACTGAATACTTCGAACACATCAAGCTTCTCTCAGTTAACAATGTGTATCAGATGTGAACTTGCCCAAAAATAGCTCTGCAAAAGCCAAACAATTATCAGATAAATGCACCGTGAATGGTCAGCAAAACAACATCTCGCATTACATTCACTGCAGTCTAATTATATCCTTAGTTTAGAAACAAATAGCTTATCTAAAGCACTTCTCTTGTTTTGTTTACGGGGAAAAAACATGGCACAAACGTGTTTGCAAAACCAAATTGAATTTACTGCGAGAGTTTCAAGGTAAAGTGCATTTGAACCTATTAATAAAGCACAATCGCACTGCTACCTCGGTGACCTGTGTTTAATATACCCATTATTTATAGTCAGACCGTTACTACATAGGAATTATTCACTGCATATGAAAGTAGTATTTTGTCTTTCATGCGTAGCATATAGTTTGTCTTCAAGAAATGATATAAGCTAAATGGAGAAATTTACCATTCTGCAACATGTCTTCTAATAACTCAATGCAAATGACTATATGGGTATGTGCTGCAAATATAGATCTCATTTTTAACCCTTTGGTTTAAGAATGATCCAATTTGTTATAATAATTTTGGTATAGATATGGATCATTTTTGTTGTTAAAGATAGGAGCCTATTCTAAATATGTATTGGAAAATCAGGCCAGTTTCTTCAATATATAGCCAAATTTTCCAAAAATTGCTAATATGTCATTAGAAAATGTTGAAAAAAAAATAGCAAACATGTTAAATTTGGCCCAAAGTCTGCATCTCTGGTAAAACTCTGGGTCCTATTTGGGGGAAATATTTGTATATATAATGGGTCTTACTTTCAGAGGTACATCCCTACTCAAACCAATTTGAGACCCCCCTGGGTCGTGGTAGTACCAAAACTTTTTCCCAAAGGGATGGGGGAAATTGGGGTAAAATGAAATCCGGGAACAAATTTGTGAAAATAGCACAGCTGGTTCTCCATGCCCCCCCTTGCATTTCCATTGCCTGTCAGTGTCTACTAGAGGACATGTCTCAAATAGTTTAGTATTTTTTTCCAGATTTAAAACATGTCTTGGATGCTAGATCTCACAAGCAAAACACCACTACAGTCTGATTAATAATTTGTTGGACAGAATCGAACACACGCGAGCGTGGACTGCGTGATCCAGGAGGAACATCGCACCTCGTTTCGCGACACGTAATTGGTCAAAGAATCCGCTGAACCTCCGCGTAGCATGTTGCGCTTACATGAGGTGTGCGTATCTCCTGTCCAAGTATTTATTAATCCCACTGTAGTTTTACAGTATTTGCTTTTCTCACTCCATACATCCATAAAGTCCCACTGTGGGGTCCCGCTCTACCCTTGACAGGTGCATAACCTAGGTATGTTTTACACATAATTTATACATTACATACTTAGTACATAAATGATGCACCAATCCTGCTCTCTCTCAGTCAGGTCCACAAGACCTGCCCTTTTTACAGCAATCAGACTATAGGACCATTGCCAGGCTAATATTATAAGCCCAATGGCTTATCTCCTTGTACTTCATTACCTTTGCCACCAATTATGTCTGTGAGCAACTATATTTGTCGGCAGATTACAGTGCTAAGGTTAATAGTTGCATTGAACTGAAAGTAGTTTGTTGGATTGCAGATAGGCTTGGCTCAAAATGTGAAAAGCTGAAAAGAATCTCATTATTTATAAGTCTTTCACACACAAATAATAAAACTAGAAAAAAACTTTGCTAGCAGGGTGTACAACAATATCGATTCTGATGTAAGTATAACTTTTCAAAAAGGTTCAAATTTGGCATTTATTAAAAACATGGATTAGGATTTAGATTTTAAAGTGAGGATGAGAGCTTTGTAATTATGGCCAGTGAAAGTTGGGAATAGTCATCTATATAAGGTTAGGCTTAGTTGGATAACACAATCAAGATAAATAATTCCAAGTGTATTATTTTATGTTTAAAAAGGAAGATGGCGAGCATTAAATTAAAACATATTGAACTTAACCCTTGTCTGCCTGAGCCATTTTTGTAACAACACACCCAAAGGGAGGATGGATACCACCCCTTCAATTTTCCTTATTGAACAACTGATTCTTAAAAAATTGGTACCTCAGGATAGCTTAGAATTTCTTCTTTCCATTGGTATCAAAATAAGTACATTATGACATCACTATAACATAAGTTTTAGGAAGTATGACTTGGCTCAGAAATATGGGTGGCCCTGGGGCAAAATTTTAAAGACAAAGGTTCAAGATGACTGAACCATTGCAAAGACATTGATATTCAAAGGTAAAAGTCAGCTTGCATCTAATTTTTGTTCTTTAAGTTGCCTTTTCAAATTTTGGTGGCCATTTTGAATTAAGACAAAAATCAGCTTGACCCCAGTCTAATTTCAAAAGGTCAAGTTTCAGGATGACAAACTGCTGAGAAAACTTTGACAGGAAAAAATGGAAGTTTTGATGTAATTAACCAATCACAAATGCAGTATGAAAGGCAGGTAGCATTTGGAGAGTTAATCATGTAAACGTGCAAAAGACAAGAATTTGGCCTCACCAAAAAAAATTACAAATTTTTTCTACTTTCTTCGCAAGATTCATATAAGATTCTCATACTTCTTTACAGAAGCTTGCCCTAGTTTTAAGAAATTGAACAAAAACCTTCAAGATGATACTCTCCAAACATCCCTTTGAACTCTTCACTCCATCCCTCTCCAAGTGCCTTTCCCTTTCCCCTACCACTTCACGTCCTTTGAAGTACGCGTTTTAAAGCCATTGAGCGTGAAATAGTTGGCGTACAGACAGTTAGTGTATTAGGTTAAGCTTATTACCCACGCAGAACATGTCTCTACTAAAGAATATGATACCATAAGGTTTTGTCATGCGATATATGACATGGTGTAAAGTTTGCCTAATATATATGTTCTATTGAGAGAGGCACGCATCACATGGAGAAATATGCCAGTCTATTTTCCGCTTTTTTATTACTTTATTGTTTTGCTGGCGCTTGTGAACCTGACGTTGGTACAATTTTGGGCTGTCCTGTAGGTGAAGATGGGGATAATCCGGGTGTGCATTATATGTTTTGCTTTTATGGCAGTAATTGGTTTGAATCTATGGTTTCAAGGCGCACTGAGGAATTTGTTTTTGAGAATTTGCTACATCAAAATAACCTCATACATGTAATCTGGAGCTTAAAGTGTGCTTTTTTTACTTCCATTAATACAACACAAAATGAGCCTGCTTTTAACTGGAAAAAATCATGACTTCCTATTTATTCTGCATGTTATTAGGATAGAATGGTTCTGTGTTAAATTAAAGATGGGGCCGATTTTGTTGACATTTTTGTCAATAGGGTTATAAAAATTATTCATTATGTCATTGACGTCTACGATGACAATGTATGACTTCGTAGATGCACATACAATCTCTGCATATGAATGTTCCCATTATAAACACCAATGCACATGCTAAATACATCGCGAGATGCTATATTGATCACGTGTAACTTACTAAGTTCAAGGGGGGGTACTCGCATTTAAAGGATCGGGAGGATTCCACTCCAGTGGATCATTTTTCCATGAACAATCTTTAGACAATGGGTTCCATTTTCCCCCAAACTACCTCAAAACATGAAAACTGGGTATATATTTGAAGTGAAACTAGAAAGGGTACCTTTTTCTAACCAAATGACCATTGGAAAATGAGTTATAAGGGGTCAAGTCCTCGCTGCACATCCCCGTCCCAAACCAATCTGAGTAACATGATGTTTGTGACCCATCGAACCAACAGAGAAGCTTTTGCACGCATATACAAATTTTTCGCCTTGTAGCCATCCATAAAATAGTGGGACCACGATAACAGGTGGTAGTCGGATGAATAGTGGGAGAGGATTTTTATTTGATGTTGTTCATCATTGTTATTGGAACATGAAAAGGTCATTAGCGTAAATGATGCAAAGTGCTTCACATTTAAACAGCCAATTGAACATGTCCCATGTTGGCCAAAGGATCTAGGACAAGGTAGCATTGCTATAGAGAAGTCCCAGCAATAATTCTCTTTTCATATTTAAGGATTTGAATTTCGGATACAGAAAAGAACAAAATCCGTGTTACAAGGCAGTACGCTGTTGCGAAATGAAACGAGAGACAGCTTTTTGTCATAAGGGGCCACCATCCCCCACTGTTTTGAACAGTTTTGCTTATGCAATACTTATTACATATATACCAATAATTTTACACCTGACTGTAAGCAAAGATGCCTGTGCAAAACCTCAATATTTAAGGCTTAAAGCACCTCCTTGCTCCTAGATCAGGGATTTGTCTAAGTGTGAGTTATGCTGGGCGAAGTTGTGAAGTGAGTTGAGGAGCGAGTTGTGAAGTGAGTTGAGGAGCGAGTTGTGACTGTTGCAATTGTCGGTATTGTCAGTGTTTTAGAAAAGAGTTGTTGAGCATGTTGTAGAGTGGGTTGGAGAGGGCATTGTGATGTTCTACTTGTTATAAATAAGCTACATAGTTACACCAGCTTAAACAAGTACATTGTGGATTTTCCACAAATCATTCCCAAGTCACCCCTGTAACTCACCCCAACAACTCGCTCATAACTCATTCTGGCCAACTCCCTCTTACACAACTCATTACTTAGACATGCCCTGATCTGAGGAGCAAATGAGGTGCTCTCAGTGTGTCCATTTTGATCCAGAAATTGTCAGTCTAAGGGGGTATACTCCCTCAATCCAAAAAAAACAAAACTCAAGGAGTCAGCCGCTGACCTGCCTCTGATGCATTTACTTTGGCATCTTTCCCATAAGTCACTTAAAGATTTAGTAAGTCGATTATAGCAATAACGATCATTGCTGATTGCCGTATTTGTTTTATATAGAGAAACAGCACTATCACCATATGTTGTAGGTGACTCAACTATATTGAATTAATCAGCTGCTTGGAAAAGACGCCAATTCATATGAGTTGTTCACTCTCAGTGACATTGACACAGGTGATGTCCGAAATAACAAGCACTATATTGAAGCAACATGCATTGTTGAACGTATTACCTAATCTGACCTGAAATATTCTCATGTAATAACATTTGCTTTAGGCTGGCCACTTTAGCAGCTCTTGTTGACATGCCGGTTATGACGGCCTCAATACAACAGAAATGATTTTGCATTTGTAGTGTCATAATTATCAGAGCTCATTCATGGTCATTTCCTCAAAGTGTAGAGCTGAGGAGGTCCTGTTGAACACGTGCTAATTTCAAACATGTTTTATATTACATGTCAGTAACACGTGAAATCACATGTAGGTTGTCATATGATGGGTAATTGCTGTTAATGGTGGGGCAACTTCCATTATTCTTGAATGCATTTTGATATGTAAAAGGACTCATCCCTTCTTCTTCTTTCCTCCTATTGAAACCATAAGTGTGACATTTATAACTGAACTGCAAATGTCTTCATTATCTTAACTACAATTAAGCTTATATACCAAAGGAGATTTGGGAGTTTTCTATGGATACCCTCGATACCTCTGCGTACCTCTGAACAACCTGTCTTTCACTGTAGGTAGATTTTATCTCTTCATTAAAAATTGTATTTTTGTGAGACATTTTTGACAAGTACATGATCAGATGTCCCCCATCCATCATTTAATATCTTCAGCTCCAATTGTGTTTTTCATATTTTTTTCATAACCTCGCAATGAATGGCATTATTACTTGCATTCCAGTTATTTTCCATACTGATGTAAAGATGCTCAACTCCATCCACAATAGGTCATTGATACTATTCTTATACTGATCATGTATTGACCATATGCTTTATAGTGACCTCTCATATGACATTCTATCATAAGAACTCAAACATGCGCACACACCCTGTGCAGTGCTGTATAGTTTATGACTGGTTTACCCCACTAATTTTTTTGGTACCCCTGATTATAAATTCAGGCACAATGGCACATACAATGAACCTAATTGTTTGTAATCTATGCTATCCTATGTCTGTTTATTTTTTTGTGGTGGTTTGTGTTTATGATACTAATGTAAATACATATATCTGGGTTGAACTATACTATCCATGAACCCATGCAAATAATAGGCATAATACATTGTACCCTTCACACCTAGTGCTATAGCATACATGTGCTTTATTATTGGAATAAATCACATATACAGAGTAGGGTGCAAGTGTATAACATAATTATGCCCAATAATATGCTATTGCAATTACTTTGTCAATATACGATGGGGCATACGTGGTTGTTATCCTCAGATGAAATCCATACACCCCCATGGAAGGCTCAATGGAGAATGCGCTTTTCCCATAACAAGGGTATTGAAGTCATCTGGAATTAGCCTGATTCAGGTCATAATCCATGTATGAGAGTCCATCACATGCTGCATCTAAATGCCAGAACATGAACCTGAACATACCTATTCCAAATGAATCAAGACCCTACAGAGAGGTAAGACCTAATTCTAGTTGTGCCTTCAATAGGGGTTGTATTTCAAATTTCTTGTTGTTATATGATCATGCATGGTTTTCATGTGCATGCATGTGACATCCATGCACTGATCATGTCCTGACCATGGCTATTCGCCCAATATGGGAGGCATAAAACTGATTTAGTTTTTGCCTATCGGGGGGGGGGGGGGGGGGGTGCAATGGAAGGATATTAACCAGGACTTACAAACACTTACTTGATCCTACTGATTGCAAATTCCTTCCAAAGTTTTGAAATTTTAAATGGAGCTCTCAAACCACCTCAGTGAATGAGGAGAAATATGGTGGGTGATTGTCCCAAATGGCATACATCTGTCTGCTTGTCAACAGAATAGGGATGGGTATTTCCAATAACAGAATTTGATAAGCTTTAAAGCTTGTGGATTGACAGCAGGCTTGCTGAGGAAAAAACATAATCTCTCAGTGCACTTTAGGAAATTCAACCATATTATGTAAGGACTATCTATATCTTCTTGTCATTGCTTGTTACTCTTCTTTTCCATGCGAGGTTCACGGGGAATACCGTGTCAAATGGTTTAATGTTACAGCTAAACTCTATAATGAGATACAGCCTTGTGCTGTATAGGGGCTGATTTGTATCACTTTACTCAATTACAACGTTAATCATGCACTAACACACCAGTGTATTGTTTTTTATTCTCTCTGTATCTTGCCCTCACATAGGAGGGTAAGTCATCGTTCATTTTGTTCTTATTCACTTTGACTCTAGGTCTAACCGTATGTGATATCAGAGAATGGCATGATATCAACTGGGACAACATAGCAGGGACACCACGAGGGCATTAAATTGTATCGTTTTTATGCAGAGATATCACCAAGAGGAATGTTTATAAAACGGGAATGCTTCACTGTCACCACGTGAAATGAATGCTATTTCTTTCTGCATCGTCGATATTATTTTGATTCACGTCTTAATTTTCAAGTTCTTCATTTTTACTCACTCTTTCAGTCGCTTGTTTGTCTTGTGTCGTGCGGTCTTTGCCTGTAATGTTTTTAAGCCAGTGACACCTTTGTTGCATGCTTAATTGTATACCTTGTTTACATTGTGAACATTTTAAGTATCAAAAAATGAAGTCGGCTCTTGGGGGAAAAGTTTTTGCAAGTAACTTATTTTAGCCAAATATTTTATCTAGAGAGTTTTAAAACCTTGAAACTTAATAGTCCATAATGATTGTGAATCCTGGTTAGAAATACATTCGGCTTGATGTAATTAGCTGGTACCACCCCCATTGAATTGAAATCGGGTTGCACCACACAAAAAGATATTACACCAAATTGCAGAACTTTTCCCCAATTTTCCTGATTAAGTCGCATTAATCAGTATTAATTGTTCGTATTTGTCTTGTGATGTGCTAGCATGTGTAAGTCTTGTAACTATGTTTGGTACCAATTGTAATTAGAGTGAACCAAAATGACAAAAAAAATAAGAAGTAAATCTGAAGGGGACAGGATAAAATTTGGCAGGCAGTATCAATATATAGCCATCCAGGCTGCATGGTCAAAGACTCCTTGTATTGTGTAAACTAAACCATATTTAATTAATGGAACCTCAATAACTTGGTTTTATTTTTAACCATCACCAACATGAGTCATATCAAAGAGGCAAAAAATGACGTCGAAAACCAATTAGTATTGGAGGAATCACAACACCACAAGAAACAAGCTAAGAAGAAACCTGGGCAGTGTGCATTAAGATGGTAAGATAAAAACAGGACCGGGGGATAACACAACAACCATTTATTTGATATGTTTAAACATTCCCTGTAATTTTATTTTAAAGAAGTATTTGAAAACAAAGGGATGGAACTTCCTGTGGATTCAATTGTGAAACAATAACCACCTTAGCTTGTTTATTCAAAATAAATGCATCCCTGTTGAATGCCTTGTCAAGATTTTATTTTACTAAAATTGGTATTCAGGAAGTGCAATTAAGGTATACACTGTTGGTTTGGTACAGAGCCAGTAATTCCAATTTAAAATACATTTAAATCTATACTTTGATATGTGGACCTAACCAAACTCTTGGCCTAACCCGACTGTACCCTAACTGTAACCCTAACCTTATTCTAACATAACTCTAACTCTAACCCTCACCCTTAACCCTAACCCTTATCCTACTCTCTAAATGTAAACAAGTGAAAATTCACTCCCAAAAGAGAGAAACTCTTGTATAAAATGCCCAAAAACTATGGTTTTGTACTTTAAGCGAGTGAACTTCCACTCAAAAAGAGCGAAAATTACTCCAAAAAGAGTACATTTCCACTCATTTTCATGTTGTCCTTCGTTTAACTATTCAAAAGAAGTTGTGCTTTATTTAAATCCTCAGATGAGGGGGGAAAATTCAATCTTTTGGAAGTGATTTTCTCTCTTTTTAGTACGAATTTGCTCTTTAAAGTGAAAAACACTCATCTTGGAGTGGTTTACAAGCATTTCGCTCTTGTTGAGAGTAAAATTTTCACTCATTTACATTTTGAGAGATATTAAGGGGTTGTACTAAAATGGTTTTGATTGTATCTTTTATAGCCTATTTAAGAATACTAGCATTGTTTTTAAAACACCCCTACATATAGTGCATCCCCTTAAAGTTCTGGAATGGTTCTTCCCATGTCTAATGGTTTTCAGATGAAGTGATTCTTTGATAAATTCAGGAAGGGAGATTGCTATTGGTGGACCTTTCTGAATGATTGCACACTCCCTTTTGGATCTGTGAAGTTATGAGGGCAATGAAGAACCTTTTAAAGAGAATTTTAAGGAGAGTATATGTTATGTGATAAGGTATATTTTGAATTTAAGGTAATAATGTATTTTTATATTATAAGATAAGAGTGTAGTATATGAAGAAATTGGATCAGGTCATATATTGTATACATTTAACTTGGATAATCGGTATCAGGAATTGGATCATACACAGAGGAAAATGTACTAATTATCATTCAGAACAAATGAATTATTATGTGTTGTTTCCTAACCATTCTCCAAAATAGATAAATAAGCACATTAAAAACAGACAATGATATTAAATATGAAATTGTTTTGGTTGTCTAAGAACGTACGTGTAAGTATCACTTACTAACTGCCTAGTATTTGTTACAGAATTTTGTCAACAAGTAAGTGCTTTATAATATTTACCCATTAACCAAATTTGTTATGACAGTGTGCTCTTTCATTTAATGGCTAGCTAGTAACCAAATTAGGATAGTTGCAAGTCTGTTTTTTATTAATCTGCTGCTGTGCGCCTAATTTGCACAACTATCTGCAGTTCCATATAACTTTTGTTGGCCAGAGTTGGCCCCTGGTTTTCAATTTAATTTTTTTTCTGGTGCACCTAACCTGATCAATCTAATGCTTTTAGTATTTTAAGTTTAGTGGTAGTATAAAACACACTCTTTTTCTAATGTAGTCTAATCTTTCCCCCTGCAATCTTAATTTTCCCTGAGAAAAAAAGTGAAAAAGAAAATAACAATGATAAAGACAAAACATTTAATCATAGATTTTGTGGTGTTTTCCCCATGACTCTAAATTTCTTAAATATAAACCTCGATTAAGTTGAAATTAAAATGCGTAATTTAGTTGTTAAAATACGGTATGCAAGTGCATGCCTGAACTTTGACAAAAGTGTGACAACACACTTCGAATTTCTGCAATCTCATTTTGAGGCCTCAAGCTCCATTTTGCAATGAATTTATATGCCAGGAATCTGTATTTATGCCATTGAAGTACTGAGTTTAAGCCCAGAAGGATCTCACACACAGAATTTCAGAGAAGTAACTAATTTTTATTTTTGTATTATAACCGGTAAAACAGGTGGGAGAGTCAAGAGCAAAGTACATTGAAAGTCATATATTTAGTCAAATATAGACAGTTCTTAATATCTAATGTGTCATTTTGATCAGTATCTTTGAAATTTGACTTCAAATTTAAATTACTCCTTTAATTTTGGTGACTCAAATGTAACAAGTGTGGTCAAAATCAAAGTTTAAAATACTTGCATTCAAATGCCTGTATGTTGCATTGAGAGGGATTTTTTATTAGCCCTATGGGATAGGATAATTTCCTGACTTGTGTGTCTGTGACCTGCTTCAACAAAATCAAGAGCAAGTTACAAATTATGTGTTCTGAGATTTTGGTTTGATTGTTTAGAGTTGCTCATTTTTATTATTGCAATATTGACCAAAATTATGTTTGTTATTTATAGTTTTATAAAGTTATTACTTTTTCAAGTATACTGATTTCTGGTGTCATGTACTAAAACAAGGTTAAATAGTTTCCAAGTTTCCAATTAGCACATGAATGAATGAGATTTAAAGGAAGACAGTGATTTTCCGAGATACAGATTTCCCTAAATGTGCGCTTGATTGGTAGTAGAACAGCAGCCTAGAAAATTTCAGAGGTTTATGGAACAAAACAGTAGAAAAGAATCCCCGAATATATGCTTTGAACTTGCATGCTGTCCTATTGGCCCTATAGGAAAGCACGTTTGTATTTTTTGTCGTACCTGACAGAAATACTTAATTATCTTTTTATTACTCAGACAGCATTTTCAGTTTATTCATTTCAGGCAAGATTTATTACATTAATAAGTATTACAAATACACAAAAAGCTGGTTTAAAAAATGAGGGTGCACTTTTCTTGAAAGGTCTTGTTGATTCTATTCCCTATATAAACCATGATGTTTCAACCAAAAATCTTAAAAAATACAATGATTTAAAATCTGTCCTTTGGCAAATGTCGCTGTTACAATATTTTGTGGCTTGTACCTGATTTTGTTGGAGCAGGTTATACCAGACGTATATTTCTATATCACAACAGAAGTGAGATTGTAAACTATTGAGAACCATGAAACCACAAGGAGAATTTGGCTTCACAGTTTTCACTGTTTCATTCAGTTTTCCTTTGGGTAGGCCTTAAAAAATAATGTTTGCCACCATGAAAAAAAATATCAAGGTCGGTTGGGTCAGATTTTTTAAAAAATTGAACTTCAACAATTTACCATCTAGATTGAATACAACATGCTTTAAAGCTTTTTTGGGGGGGGGGGGGGGGGGCAATGACATAGCAAAGAATGCTTTTATTTGTTGGAGTGTTTTTGTTTGTCAGTTTTGATGTTTTTCATTTTTGTATTGATAAACAAATTATATTTGTAATAAAATCATGGGTCGTCGGCAGATTTTAATTTATTTTGTGCTAATTGCATAATTTGAGTGGGCAGGTTGGTGACTTGCCATTTAGTCTAATCCCACTTGGTCTCATGACTAAAATTTTTGGCTACTCCATGGTCCTATACATTAAGTCTAATAACCATTTAGGCTAATAACCATTTAGTCTTATAGGCCATTGTAGTCGCATATTCATCTGGTCTAAAACTCCTATCGGCTAATATCCATATCGTCTATACCGATTTGGTCCTAATCCCAATTGGTCTAATACCCATCTGTCTAAATATGTCATTTTGTCATACTATCCATTGGCTAAACCCAATTGGTCTAATATCCATCTGGTCTATATCCATTTGGCTAATACCCATTTTGGTCTAATATCCATTATGGAACGGCAAATAGATTTGAACCAGTGGACCACCAGACATAATGGATATTAGACCACATGGATATTAGACCAAATGGATATTAGACCAAATGGATATTGACCAGATGGATTTACCAATTGGAATTAGACCAAATGGTGTTTGTTGTTATTAATACCAATTGTAGTTAGACAAATGGGCATTAGACTAATGGGCATTAGACCAAATGGCTATTAGACATTTTTGTCGTTGTTCGATAAATTGGATGTCAGACTTAATGGTTATTAGACAATTGGGTATTAGACAATTGGGTTAGACCATTTGAATTTAGACCAAATGGCGATTCGACCAAATGGATTAGACCAATTGGCAATAAACTGGCAGGTTTTTTCTATGGATCTGTCGGGTTATGAAACAAACTTTTTTTGGCCTAATCTTATCTCCAAAGGCTAAACTTTAAAAACTGATATCTATAATATGTCAACAGAGAACCTCTTTTCAAACACACAAAAAATAAAACGCCGGAGCCATGTTGGCTGTGACCATAATCTGTGTCAACATCTTAACAAAATCTGATTCTCAAAATATCAGGAAAACTTAAACATTCATTCATGTGTTTGGTAGCTTCACATGAAAACAATTCCTTACACAATCTACATTTATCAAATTCATACAAATTATCTCAAATGAGTCCGGCAGGGGACCGCGGTCCGTTTCTCTGTAGACAACAGCAAATTTAAAATTCCGCAAGGTGGAGGTAATTATTTCACATTTTTCGATGGTCATGTTGAATTTGGTAATAAATCAAAGTGGGCTTTTACTTGAGTTTGGATTATGTCTGCATGGGCTTATACTAATTAACTTCACTGTACAATAATACACACTTCCTATGGTGTTGGGTTTTTGATTTGCGTATTTTGGGAGCTTTCACCGAGATGAGCTCTGTAAAGTTGGTAGTGGCTACCGAGTGATTCCATTTTCTTTCAGGCCAAAACTGCAGTAAGCCTGAGGATTTCACCAATTGTAAGTCACACTATAACAGAAGATATTAGCTTTGAACAATAGGAGTTCCTTTTAAGATAATGCTATTGATAGTTAAAAGAACCTTACCTAGGCTAGGCGTAATTCTCGTAACAATTTTGAGTATGGATATTACCAAACATGGTATTATTTCATAGGTTTAGGACCTAATGAGCCCTTGGTCGCCTACACTTTGTTCACTGTAAAGTGGAATGTGACTCCTTTCTCTTGGAAACTTACATTAATTTGTCAGAAGAGGTGTTTCAAGTTGTGATAGAATGCACTATAGCTACCATTGGAAGTTAATATTGGGATGACATTATGGCCTTGGGGCTGTCCTATACTCGCGTCATAATTTCTGAAACACATGGCAAACGCAGCGCGTCTTTGAATTGTGTATTGGATATCCCTTGTCAAACGTTCTTCACACACTTCCGGGTTTACGCGCGCGCAGCCAGAATTTGTCTCAGAATTACTGACGAAGAGTATAGTGTCAATTATTGTCAAGCTAATTTTCCATGTTATAGTGACACGCTTTAGCTACCTTAGTGGTGAACACACTTTAGCTACCATAGTATGTTTTAATCATAGATCCTTGATATGACCTTAGTCTGCTCTAGTGTTAATTCAGTGTACATTTATCAAAGGTCGTGTCCCATCTTTTTTATAGTGAACACAGTATAGTGCTATAAGCAATTTCACCTCAGATGGCATTATAGCTGGCTCCTAAGTATAACTAATCTCCATTCAAAGGTCAGTTCCATCTTTAAAGTGGACAGAGTATAGCTTCAACACTGTTGCAGGTATAGGTCATGCTACGAGTCTTAAGATTCTACAATTACATAAAGTATTTGAACATAAGCTTGGAAATAACACCCATATGAACACATAATCCCGTCTGTCATTTGCATTGAAACCCACTCTGGGGCTCACATATTAATGTAATGTTCGATTTCATTGCATCAGGTTCTTTCATTTATATAATTACCATCAGTTGATTATAGAACATATACACTGCAAATGCAACCTTCATGCATTGAAACCTCACTGTCGTCATCTTTGGCAAATTCTTGTTTGGAGAATCAAGTAGGAATACAAGAATAGCATTTCCTATCATGGAGATTGAATCTAAAGATAAGTTTGCCAAACAACACAGTTATCTCAAGTTTATCCAAATAGGATATTGACAAACTTGAAGCTTGAAAACTTTCCAACCTGTTATTGGGGAAAATACTACAAATTGGTGTTATTTGGTATGGTTTTTATAATTCGTGCAACCCAAATGTTTAATGTACATCATGTACATTTATTGCTCTCAAAATTTAAATGCTTACATGCATTTATCATGAAGGATGATGCTAAATTAAAATGTCATTTGAAACCAACCCGTCTGATCCTACTAACGCTAGTACATGTGGACTGTAAGAATGTTTTGGTTTAGTTTTTTTCATATCATTTTGCATCCCAACCCCATGTTTCCAATACAAAATTTCATGGAGAAGTCTGAAAATCATGGGTTGTCATTTTTTAAAATGTGTTCTTGGGTGTTTTATAAGGGGCAAAATTTGTACATGGTAACCAAGAAAGTGCCTTAGATGTTTTAAAATTTATACAAATTGTTCGGTTTGCTCTGGTTTTCTAAAAAGGTATAGTTTTGCCATATTTACGACCTATTGTTTTAGTTCAATAGGCGCAAGAACGTTCAAGGTCATTATTTATAGAATGGTCCCCATTTTTTTAAAACTGGTTTTAAATCATTCATTGGGCTCCAGACCAAATAGAAAATGTATATAGATTCTGTGTTTCACCTTTCAAAGTGAGACTTTTAGAGATATGACTAGTGGTCTCCCATAGACCCTGTGGACCACGGCCATATTTGCCCTCTTAATTATTATCAAAACGTCATTGACAACACGACCTTTATATTTCGGCTTCTGTACAGTAAGACAAACAATTTGGCACCATTTTTAAAACAAACCGATGAATCTGAAATTTTTGCCCCAGTGTGACCTTGAACCCGTTTTGCCTTGTAACTCTTGTACTATAACCCTCAGGTAGGGCAAACTATACCTTTCTGTAATCGTTGAAAGGTACTGAGCATGATGGTATACTTTAAAACACATTTTACTCCATTTTATATTTTGACCCCTGTATAAACCTTGCCCCTTAGCATTTATCCAAGAACACATTTTAAAAAATGACACCCATGATTTTTGGAATCCTCATTCAATTTTGATTTAGAAAAACCTTGGTTGCAAGATTGTATATGAAATTTTCACAAAAATACAGTTCCACATGTACTATAAACTAAGCAGGCAGTATAGGGTCATCTTCTTTTTTGAAGTGCACCAAGCCCATAGGAGATAGCTAGTGGAAAAAACAGACCTAAAACTTTTCGTACATTTAAAATATGTGACTTATCTTAGAGATTTTATTCCACATAGCAGTGGCTTATAAATTAAACTACAGTTTCCACAAAAGAATCGTGGCCAGCGTATTAGATACCTGCCGCGTACATAAAGTATCAGCGTAAGACACAGCGTACATGCTAGCATCCCATTTACAGAGCTGCGTAAATACGCCCATACATTGCCATGATGCTACATGCGTACCGAGTGTTCCACGTTGGCCATGATTTATTTGCGGCAACTGTACTATAGTTTTCAAAGGAACTATGAAAAGAGGTGACATACTGATCCTTTACCCCGGGGCACTGCCATCTATGATATAATCTGTCTGATTGGCTCATTACAGGACATGAGCCCTCTGAGTAACCAATCAAAATATTGCTTCTATATCTCTGTGTAATCCATACACCATTTGCTCATTACATGATATTACCTCCAAGTGACCAATCAAAATAGTGCTTATAAATACGGATAAATAGGCAGGTGGTTCCCAAGGGGATGTTCATTCTGGCTAGTTTTGCCCCAAATTTGAATTTTGCCAAATTGACCTTCTCTGTTAGTTACAATATAGGGCTGTCATTTACGATCAATATGCCATCACTTTTGAAGATTCCTCTAAGCAACCTCAAAGTACAGCAACTATGTCAGGATTTTTTTGTCTCCTAAACTCTGTCATGCTGAGTCTAAATCTAGATGATAAAGAGACCCTGAAGAGCCTCCAGTATCCTTAATAACAGAATTTGTCTGTACTCATTTGAATATGTATTTTATCCCATTAACTGTAATTTATGTATTTATTTACCTATGACAGCGTCAAGCTTTGACTTACGTTTAGCGGACACGGGTGTGAAAAAAATATTTAGGGGTGAAAACAGTCAAAATTCTTAATTACTTATTGTTTCTAAGGGTAAAATGTCATATATTTTCAGATTTTGGCACTTAAAACCCATATTTTTCACTGATTGAGCAACATTCATTTTTTTGGCCAATTTTAGCCAAAATGGCCGTTTTCGGGTGACAAAAATTTTGACTTGCTAATTTCCTGTGAGTGTATGAACATGAAAACAACCTAGTAGTGACCAATTCTTTATGCTAATCATGTGACAGGGGTACATTTGTAATATTCAATCATTAATGGGATCAATCTATTTCTTTATTTTTGTAACAGGGTTAGAAAGTCGGCGGTCAGGGTGACAATTGATTTTGGAAAAAATGCAATTTTCGCCAATTTTGTGATGGAAAAAGCAAATAACTCGCAAGGTATGAGCTATGGTGATGCATTTCTTGTGTCTTCTTGTTCAGTATTTCAATGGCTAAATAGTGATATAAACTTGACTAAGTTGATTGTACTGAAAACAAGTTAAAGTAGTAATATGTACCCCTACCCCTAACATTTCGGAGGGCGTGAAAAAATAAAGGCCTTCGCAAAAAAAATAAGTCCTTCAAAACTGTGAGGTTTTAGGCTAAACAAATATAACTTGCTATAGCCAAGACTCCCTCTAGAGCAAGTTTATATTTGTTAGCCCTGAGAGTCCCAGTTTTGAAGGACTTATTTTTTTTGCGACCGATTTTTGCTCAAATTGAGGACTTCGGGCAGAAATATGCCTGTACAGTGCTATGAGGAAAAATTTTCAAGTTAATAATTATGCATTTTTTATTTCAGATTCAGTTTCTACACAAAATTTCACCCTAAGACAAAATGGTTATTAAGTAGGAATCGTTCCCTTTAAGTTTTCCACCCTTCTGCCACCATTAAACGTAAGTCAATTAAGCTTGAACGCTGTCCTATTAACTATCCCTAATTTAAAGAAACAGGTATTCAAAGCCAAACTCAACAATTATTAACCACTCTCCAAATATAGAGGTATTGCTTATAAACTTGCCAGGTTAGCCTATGACAGTAAAAGGCAATATTTTATCTTGTATGATAAAAAATTACCAAGTTAAACTCCTCCACAGTCTTATAGTAAGGATAGGGCTTATTATATCATGGTTTTAGTAAAGACCACATGCACTTTGTCAATGGCATCAAGTACTTTCCTGTCAAAATTTTGCACAATTTGTAAATACTTCAGCTATGATATGTTCACAAAGCATGTTATAATGTTATACCCATACAGATAAATAAACAAAAACTGTCATAAAAGAAGGGGGAAAAAAGTCAGAAAAAGTAAAAAAAAGTGACAGTAAAAGTGACATAGTGTGGAACCCTGGGTTGCCTAGATATGAGTGCTTCAGTTGCAGTGCCATATTTCCTGGTGAAACGTGACCCATGTGGGCAGCCATTGATACAGGTAATAGAGACCGGGTAGGGAATCATCAAGGTGCCATTTGCCAAGGGTACAGTGTATAGCTGGCCAGCTGTATATATCCCATGTGATACCTTACTACTGATCAGTGACACTGGACAAAATCTAGGTATGGTCAAAGCCATGTCAATCTGTTCATCCTACCTAATAGATGATGTGACCTGTGATGTAATTGGCAGTCATTGAAACAAAGAATTGGCAGTCAAGCTACAGTCAATAAACAGGACTTGTGCTTTCAAAATACAGCTTGGTTAGACATGGTTCACTGAATAATTCACAGCTATGTATAGATGATGTGACCTGTGATGTAACTGGCAGACAAACAAAGAATTGGCAGTGAAGCTACAGTAATACACAGGTCATGTGCTTTCAAATACAGCTTTCTTAGACATGCTTAATGAATAATGTACCAGCTATGTATAAGATGTGACATGTGATGAAATTAGCCAGTCATTTAAAACAAAGGGAATTGGCAAGTCAAGCTACAGTCAATAAACAGGACTTGTGATTAAAAATACTGCTTGATCAGACATTGTCCTTAAAATAATGTACATCTTTGTATAGGTGATGTGACCTGTGATGTAATTGGCAGTCATTCAAACAAAGAATTGGCAGTCAAGCTACAGTCAATACACGGGCCTATGCTTTCAATAGACCAGTTAACAGCAATGTTTGTAAACATGTTAGGGCCTGATATCTTGAAATAGGTTGGCCTGACTGTTACACAATGGGCAATTGTATCTGTTAGAGTTTTAATACTATGGGCCATAACGATTCGCAGGAATGGATTCGCAGGCAACAAAAGAAGTGACGTAGGATGTTAACTGGTCTATATGCGGCTTGATTAGCCATAGTTTAGTGAATAATGCACAGCTATGTAGGAACGACGTGACCTGTGATGTAATTGGCAGTCATTGAAACAAAGAATTGGCAGTCAAGCTACAGTCAATACACAGGACATGTGCTTTCAAAATGCGACTTGGTTAGACATGATCCATTGAATAATGCACAGCTATGTATAGATGGTGTGGCCTGTGATGTAATTGGCAGTCATTCAAACAAAGAATTGGCAAACTACAGCCAATACACAGCACATGTGCTTTCAAAAGGCAACTTGATTAGACATGGTTTAGTGAATAATGTACAGCTTTGTTATAGATGATGGGACCTGTGATGTAATTGGCAGTAATTGAAACAAAGAATTGACAGTCAAGCCACAGTCAATACACAGGACATGTGCTTTCAAAATACAGCTTGATTAGACATGGTTTAGTGAATAAGTGCAGTGGTTTTGCTATTGATTTTTTTAGCATAACCAAGCCTGCAGCCCCATATATTTATGAGTTTATTATGTCAGTTTTATAGTTGATTCGTACTTCTCTTACTCTAAAAATATTTAAGAATGATTTAATCAAAGAAACAAAGAAATATTTTACAGGGACTGGTAATTAACTGTTTTTTACCAACAACCTTTCCATCTATAGTCTCAATCTAACATGCAAAGTTATGTAAACCGATCTGGAAGTAAGGCATTGTTTTTTTCATATTTGAATCAATAGTCTTACAGAGTAAAGCTCAATCACACTGTGCTTATTACAACTATGTAATGTGTAATAACAATTGATCATTTGTGAACGTTGCCAGTGGTTATGAGGTTGTTTTTTTACACTTGGTTATTTTTTAAAATCCATACTCTGAGCTACTCTGTTATCTTAAGACCAGGAGCTACAAAAGAGAGTCTGCGTTGTAAACACCAGGATCACATCATCCATACACAGTTACAGATTAATTTCTTATTGGTGATACAACAGCACGGAAAAAAAATCAGCCTTTTGGGGAGACTCAAGTTGTTATTTTTCATATTTAAGAATAACCAATCTTGCATCTTCAGGAGATGATATCTAAACATTAACTCATCGATTTGATACCATTGAGGATAGAGGGCGCACTTGCAGGTGCTGCCAGCAAAAGAATTTTCTCTCTATCCACTGAGATTTTGAAATGACCTTTGTGTGCTTCGTACTTATTAGATATTAGTCTCAAGTTGAAATACATTAAGGGATAAATTTTCAATATACAATTGCACCGTTAGGTAGATCACTTTAATTCCAATGTGTAAGTCAAATTCATAATATTTGCTGATATGAAATATGTAACCAGCACTCACAAAACCAGGAGCATGTGGTATACTGGGTTCAGCTTTTAAATTGGGTGCTTTTTAATGTACCAGCATTATGAAATACAAGATTTGTGAACTTTGGTTTTTACATGTTTTGAACACACTATCACAGAACCTTAATAAAAGTTTTAAGTGCAAAAACAAGCAGACAACAACAGCAGCAATAAAAATGCCAAACTCTAAAGATTATCAAGTAAAACAATTGTAATATTTAATATGATGTAGGAATAAATTTTGCATAATTTTAAGCTTAAATATTGGAATTTATTGGATCATGTAAAAATGTAACATTTCACAATTTGGAATATATTCTTGGTTTTGTTGGAGTGGGTCAAATATTTCATTGTGGATGGCTAAGTTGACAGCAATTACTATCCTTAAAATTATTGACACAAATGTAGACAATTCAATCACTACTAAACAGGTAAAATAATAGGACATGTATCTACAGAAGATAAGGTCATTGATGAACTACCCCAGGTATTATCAAAGTGTTGATGCACCTGATAATTCTGGGATGCAGTAGCCACTGCACAGTTTGCCCATTAAAATCTTAGGTATTTGCTATTAAAGAACAAAGGATGCTTTTGGCATGCAAAGACTACCATCTCACCTTCCGCCATATTTCAATTACCTGCGTTTAGTCACAGCATCACTTAAGAAAAATAATGATATGCCAGAATTTTAGATAACCATCTTTCTGATGCCCGCTTACAGTGAATTTGGTGAGATACTGTCTAATTTACTTAAGTCGACATTTATATACCACAATGCAACCAGACTCTGTCATGTAATTCTTAATGCCATTTTTAACTGACTAATAGGAGGATGTAATTTAGATTGATATTAGTCTCAACGAGTATTTCCTTTACCAAAGTACGTAAGGCCATTAACCCCTAGAGGAAATGTCTCCCTCTTCATATTGGCATTTTGCCAAGTGCATCAAACTCTGTAAATGAAAAAAAGACACTGATTGCAAATTTTGCATACTTATAAGCATGAAAATAAGCACCAGATTTTAAAATTATGCTTGGTCATAGCTATAAAAATAAACATGTGCCTAGTCAAGGTTATAAAAATAGGCATTTTCAATATCATAGATAATTTAGTCATGAAATGATTGGACATTATGCATAGCTGTAGCCATTAAAACTGACAAATATCAAAAATTATGCCTAGTCATTGACATGCAGTCAAATTCTCAGTAGTGCAAAATGACAGTATGTGTACAACTATACATTGTATATAGCTTTCATCAAAGTGAGCACTTCACTATTGTAATAGTGTTCATAGTGAAGGCTATAGAGGGAGAAAATGATAAATACTGGTAAACTGAGATATTTGGACAAAAAGACAACTTCTATCCGTTGGTTGTGCTAATAAAGGTATATAAAACAACCAACTAATGTTGAAATTCCGTATTGGAAGTTCTCAACTAGAATTTTATTTTCCAACTTCTGCAGGTCTCAAAAGAGCTCTACAAATTCTAAGGTCAATACAAACAAAGTCTTCTCCAAATTCTGGTTACTATTATTGGTCACATCAGCAGGTTGCCACTTGCATTGATATTTCCCCCTTCATCTGAAGGGAAAAAAATGCTTCATAAAGTCTTCCTGCAGTGCCTCTAATAAGAATTTGTCTATTTCTGGCCACTGTGTTCTGTCACATCAGTAGCCATGTATTGCGAGAGAATTTAAAACAAGCTTCATAATTCCCTTCCCATGCCTCCAAAAACGCCAAGTCCTCCCATTTTATTCTGCCGAGTAATATTTGACCACATCAGTAGGTCAGTGTATGCATTATCTGTGAATAACATCTATCAGTGCTATCACCTCCCAACACGCACAGGTGTGTGTGTGTGTTATACTCTCTGCTTACAGGATGACTTTGTGACTAGTTGTGACTTAAGAGAAGGTAATGTTTGTTTCAGTATGGCATCCATGATATCATTGAAAGGTTTTTACATCTTGATTAGCTTGCATACAGAGTTTTACTTGAATTGAGTTCACTGTTTTATTTTAGTTAGCGGACAAGTAATACCACTAAAGTCCCAGGTGAGGCACTCTGGCTAGTTCAGGGTAGTTTCATTGACGCTGCGTTCACCAGTTCAATTCCCATTGGGATAACACAGTGGATTTTAATTTTGGAAATTAAATTTCTGGACATAATTTGTATAAAAAACTATTGATTACAGGCACTCAGTGGGATATCTAACCAGGCTGAATAAGACATAAATTAAATATAGAAAATATCTTTTAAATGTAAAACTACAAAGGTCAAAGTGACAAGACAATTCATAGTGGCAGGGCCAGTAGCAGGGGGGTGCGGGTGGTGCGATGCCCCCCAAATATGACAAAGGTCCGCTTTATGATGTTGAAGGTCCGCTTTGCCATATTTAAGGTCCGTTGTATTCAATTAAAAGTTTGTCTTAAGGGTTGGTGTGCATTGTATATGAATGACTAAGAAGTGTTTAACCATCGCATTATTGCCGTTGTTACTATACTGTTGTTTTCTCAACGCTGCGACGATATTATTTCTTCCATCAAACCCCCCCCCCACCCCACCCGCTCTTCAGAATTTGGAGACGTCGGTGAAAATTTTTGGGTCAAAAAATTTTTTTTTGTTTTGGTACGCCAAAAGTTCCGCTTCTGGCAAATCCGCACACCTCCGCTATAAATTCCTGGCTAGGGGCCTCCTCTTGCATTAGTGGTGACACAGAAGAATTTCCCAACCACCAGGGATTTCCAACCAGACCTGGCTTATTTCTTAATGTCATCATTGACTAAATATTAAATTGAAAGGAATACCTTTTAACATGGGAAATCAAATACTACTTTTTATATGTTCTTTTTTACCCAAGATTCAAGTTTACTATAAATGTTTGGAAAGTTTTTTAGTATTCAGTCAAAGCATCATAGGTTAATTTGCATAGGGAAAACTGTGCACTATTTGGAAACAGTGTGCACGTTATTGGAATCACCTGCACAAATTCATTCCAATTCTACAGGGAATAAACATCCATTTTGTTACAGTTCATCTCTCTCCATTATCTCTGATTAAGTACAGACCATCACAGCATTCAACTATTGGCTGCCAATTCTGTGATCGAAATGATTACACAACTAGCCTTGGCAGTTAAAAGGAGAGTTTGGGGGTAATATATCAATTCACCCCCAGAATGACAGGTTGCGATGAATTGCAAATGATGCATGATTGGGCTCAATCACATTGGTTTCACACCCCTTACATTTTTTTGGGGACTGCAGGGTAGTTGCAATCTCTGTTGCGCTCAGTGTAATTGACTGCAGCTTGTCACGAGATGCACCAAGGTCTGTGTAAAAGACTACAGATGAAGGTGTAAATGCGCATACCCTCATGAGATGATATTCCGTGTTTATATCATGTCCATGGTTAGACTTATTCCAGTCTGGTAAAAAATGAAACCCAAAATGCAAATTCGTGATAAGCAAACAAAATAAATTTCAAAAATGGTGCTGAAAGACAAACGATTAGTTTGCACACTAATTGTATTTTACAATATTTCACCTTATTCCGCTTTTCAAAACCACCCTGTACTTAAAACTTTTATGTGATAGTGAGCCTTGGTAAAGGTTAACTCACTTAAGCAATATACCTGTTACTGCATTTGTTGGCAATGTGAAGTACATACAAGCCTGCATGTACCCGTCTCATTTTCTGGATTATAGCCAGTTTAGACGGGGATGCCAATTTTTTTTGGGTGCGAAGGAACAGCTCGATAATCTGAGATTAAGGCATGTAAGAGGTTCTCGCATTGCTAGAAGGCTGCAATTCTTTCAGTACCCACCATGACTAATACCTAGCTTGGTTGTGTGTGCTGTTAGTGTATGCCTTTTATAATATCAAAGGAAAAATCACTATTTTTGGCTCATGCTGGCTCCAGTTGATTTCCTGTGGGTTTAGTATATTCTGTGAGACCGATTGATATGGCCATTGATATCAATGTAACTAAGATGAAGCCACAACATGGTGTAGCCGGTAGGGCAAAGGGGGGCAGCCCCTCCTGAAAACGTTTTGAGGGACAACAGGCAAGTTCAAAAGCAAATATTCATGTTAATCAGCCCCTTTTCAGACTCTTTTCCCAGCGAACGGTATATCTTTGTCTGTGAACGGGATTCTGTTGCACCTAACGGGAACTGTGCCCCCCCCCCCGGCTGGCTACACGCCGGGTCCCTATAATAATATACTAATTGGTGTTTTCAATCTCACTTCAATAAAACTTACCACCTATTTCAAATTTTAAAACGATATTGCTCCTGTGGCTGTGTTAGAAGCAAACTGCAATCACAATAGCCCGATATGTGTCAGGAAACATAGTTCTTCCAATTCAAATTAAAAGCTATCTTCAGTAGATCACTTCAATAAAAACACCTGATTTCAAATTTAAAACTATATTGCTCCTGTGGCTTGATGGTAGAAGCAAACTGCAGATCACAATAGCCCGATATGTGTCGGGAAACATAGTTCTTCCAATCAAATTAAAAGCTATCTTCAGTAGATAGCTTGAAAGTTAAAAGTTGAGAATCCTAACAGTCATGTTTTAAGAATGTTACACTTGATTACTATCTTCTGTAGACAATGGAACAAAATTATTGTGTGAGAATTTAAATACTAAAATTTAGCATTTTTGTCCATTCCCAAAGCTTTAGATTTCCCCCCAAAAAAAAACAAATGTAAAGGAATTCAAGCAATAATGGCACATTTTATATGACACATACCCTCATTTTTTCAATGTTCAGATTTTGATACCGTTTCTCTTTAATGAACTAAAAACTCCCTCAAAGTGGAATAGCTGTAGATGATCAACATTTTTTTAAATGAGGATTTTTATAATTAATATTGTGGATCCCTAATCCTAATTAGCCTGTTTTTATATGTACAAGTCCATTTTTTGTCATTTGTTCTATATAGCAATTTTCTTGTTTTTTTTTTTGGACTTCAAATCAAAGTTGGTGACAATTTTAATACATAAACCTGTATTTAAGAGCAAATTCAAACAAAGGGCTGTTTGTGTTATATCTCCAGAAATCAACCATTGTTTTAACTTGGATAGCAATTTTGGTGTTGTAGAAATAGATGTACTAACAGAAAATATACCAACCATGCCAATTCTTCTCAGAATTACAGCTAACCACGGATGTCTAAAACTTGAAATATATAGCATATTTTGTGATGTGGTCAAGCTGAAAAAGTAATTTGTCACTAATATGATTGATCTTGAGGTATAGCAAATTTTAAAGGCCGACTCTGAGATTTCCCAAGGATGCCACCCTCAATTTTCTAACAAATCATGTTTTTCGCATATACAAAATGCTTGTCCACACACTAATCACTGTGTGAAATAGCTAATCTGTAATCAATGTGTCCTCCTTATAAACAAATCACAACTTTGTAGACAAATTCTTAATCTGGACATTTTACTATACACCTTATGTACTGTTATATTACACATTAAAGACACTATATCAGTGATCCACCCAAAAAGAGTCAAAATATGTGGAATTTGTACAGTTTGCTTAAAAGTGAAGGATAAGTCTGTAAAATGCTTTATATTTTCCTACTGAAAAATAGGCAGAAAAATGAAAAAATGGCAGTGTTCAAAGATATGAATCTCCATTCAATTACATGTTGTTGTAAGTGTCCGTACGGACAGTAATGACGAAAACATCCGATTTTGTCCTTATTTAGTTACTTTTGGTCTTATAATTTGTAGAGCATGTTAGGATACCTATACTTGTTACAGACATGCCAAAATCTGATTTTTATGATTTTTTTTTATTTTCTGATTTGCAAATCAATGATATTGACTTTAAGGTTTACTATGTCAAAACAAAAATCTGATTCATCTGAAATTTTGGAATTATTTTAGTTGAGCTACTTTAAATAAGTACACAAAAAGTTACATTTCAAAATCTCTGAGTAACACTAAATTTCTGAGTAACACTAAAATTACCATATCTTGGAAAAGTCCAGTTGAGATAAGGTTTGCTGCATAATCAAGCCCAAGAAAATGACGCATGAACTGAAACTGAAAACTGAATTTAGATTTCGCTCAACAAATGATTCATTTTGCTTGATTGCATCATATTACTTCTGGAGAGAGAAAAATGTTGCAGTCAGTGAAGTGCATAAAATAATCAAATATATCTCTGCTATCTTCAGTAGATGGCATAAAACACTGGGAAAACTCACCTTAATTTAGAAAGTATAATTACAGTCTTTATTCTTGCTATGCACATAGCTTTTGCAGTCAAATCCTCACAAAAAAGAGGCAGGCAGTCGGTGTATTTGTTATAGCTATAAATAGTATGCTATTACCAAACAATATGAAACTTATAATCTAATTTTAGCAAGTGAGATTTAGGTATTATTGCAGCCATTCACTCTGCACTTAGAATCACCACTGTGCTCTATAGGGTAGCAATTAAATTGGATTCTATCTTTAGTAGATAGCACAATTAAAATCACAGTAATAAGAACTTTTGTCAATGGCAGGTCAAAGCAAGAGAAGGTGTAGTGTTTTTCCCACAATGTAATTCTTCCAATACAATTTTTTGCACTGGTTGTCACATGAATTTATAGTGACAAAAAGTACCTAAATGAATAGAACTCATCCCAATCTTGCAATTTGAATACTTTTTGGCACTATAAATTCATGTGACAAGTGCAAAATTGTATTGGAAGAAATGCATTGGGGGAAGAACACTATACCATCTCTTGGTCAAAGCAGTTATCAACAAGGTACTATTATTATTAATGGGTTTGGAGCAAAGGTGATGGTTTTTCCTCCATTTTTAAAGCACGCCTGTTTTTGTTTCAATTTCTGGAGAACATGAAGATGGAATAGATGATCTCCTGTGGCTTATCATGTTGGGTTTAAGAGGGTTTTGTACCAATTCTAGCACTGACTCTCAGTGATGAAACCATATTTGAAGTCAATTACTCACCTGATATCTTTAGTAGATAGCAAGAAAGAACCCCTCCACAGTATGAGTTCACAGAAACTAAAATTACATATTTTACCGTGGCAATGAAGTTTGCACCTCAGGTGAGTTTTTGCATATTGCATGTAGGTAAAACACAATTGTGTCACTATCTACAGTTGATTACAAACCTACCCACCTTGTAGGGGGCTCAAATAGTCGCATCTACACAGATCTGATCCAATATTTTTTTTCTCTAAAGAATCTGCACTTGAGGCACTGTTGAGAGTGATACAAATATGCAACTTACCCCATCATATTTAATATACATATTGGAATTTATATAACTAATAAACACTCAGTGGTGCGATAATGGTTTTTTTTTTTTTTTTTTTTTATTTTTTTTTTTTTTTTTTTTTTTAATGCTATTTTTGTTTTTTGGTTGGTTGTTTGTTTGTGTGGTTTTTAAAACTATATTTGGATTAATTACACCTCTATAATGACGATAACTATTTATAGTCCCGTATTTACGTATTTTTTTATATGAAAGTTTCAGACATTTGAAGACCAAATTTAATGCAAACTAATTTTATTTTTAAATCATACACTTGTTTGCATCCAATTTTTTAACCCTTGCCTTTGGCCATATCTTATGACTTTACCGAAGCTTTTGACAAGAATGTCTATTTATTGCAAACAATTTCACACTTGTTACATTAACAGCAGAGCAGAGACTATACAGTGCAAATAATGCATTGCAAGATACTCTGCGCTTTACTCTACCTCGGCATGATGCTTTGTGTCGGCTGGGGAACCAAGTCAGACGTAATTTCAAACAGCCAACGTGTAGGGAGACACAGGACTGTGTAATTGATTTTTCCAACAAAAACAGAATAGGGATTAGGTTTCAACTATCATAATGCTCACAGTTGTGGCCCAGTGGTCTGGAATGGGTATAGCAAATAGAATGGTTCTCAGGTTTGTTACATTTCTGCTATCAATTATGCTCTGATGAAATGGCCCGGAAGATTGGAATGAGTAAATAGCAAATAGAAAGGTCTCTGGATTTGTTAACTTCACTTCTATTGTAATTAATGAATTATGTTCATGTGCAATGGTCTGTTGGTTAGGAATAGCTATAACAATTGAATGGTTACTGGGTGTGTTAAGCTTGTGCTTTGATTATGCTCTCATGCAATGGCTCAGAAGTCTGGTTATGAGCAAATAGAATTGTCTCTGGATTTGTTAACTTTTCAGTGTTTATTATTGAATTATGCTACATGCAATGAATGGCCTAGTAGTCTGAAATAGGTGTAGCAAATAGAATGGTATATGGATTTGTTAACTTTTATTGTTAATATATAGTGATTTATGCTAACATGCAGGCCCAGTGATCTGGGATAGGTATAGCAAATAGAATGGTCTCTGGATTTGTTACCGTCTATTGTTATTAGTGAATTATACTCACATGCAATGGCCTAGTGGTTTGGAATAGGCATTGCAAATAGAATGGTCTCTGGATTTGTTAACTTCTATTGTTATTAGTGATTTATGCTGACATGTAATGGACCAGTGGTTTGGAATAGGCATTGCAAATAGAACATGCAGGTCCAGTGATCTGGAATAGATATAGCAAATAGAATGGTCTCTGGATTTGTTACCATCTATTGTTATTAGTGAATTATACTCACATGCAATGGCCTAGTGGTTTGGAATAGGCATTGCAAATAGAATGGTCTCTGGATTTGTTAACTTCTATTGTTATTAGTGATTTATGCTCACATGTAATGGACCAGTGGTTTGGAATAGGCATTGCAAATAGAACATGCAGGTCCAGTGATCTGGAATAGATATAGCAAATAGAATGGTCTCTGGATTTGTTACCATCTATTGTTATTAGTGAATTATACTCAAATGTAATGGACAAGTGGTTTTGGAATAGGTGTAGCAAATAGAATTGTCTCTGGATTTGTTAACTTTTATTGTTGATATATAGTGAATTATGCTAACATGCAGGCCCAGTGATTTGGGATAGGTATAGCAAATAGAATGGTCTCTGGATTTGTTACCTTCCATTATTATTAGCGAATTATGCTAAAATGCAGTGGCTTAGTTGTGCTGGAATAGGTGTACCGAAGACGTTGTCTCTGATTTGTTTACATTCTATTGTTCTTACTGAAATTACCTCCCATGGTATGGACGCAGTGGTTTGGAATAGGCATTGCAAATAGATTGTCTCGATTTGTTACTTCCATTGGTTATTAGTGAATTATGCTAACATGCAATGAATGCCTAGTGGTCTTGGAATAGAGGTGTCGCAAATAGAAATGGTAATTGGATGTTTAGCTTTTATTGTTAATATATAGTATTTTGCTAACATGCAGGTCCATTGATCTGATAGGGAAACAAAATAGAATGGTCCTGTGATTTGTTACCTTTTTCTGTGTCATTATTGATTATACTCACATTCATGGCCTAGTGTGTTTTGGGCAATAGGCATTGCAAATTTAATGGTCTCTGGCTTTGTTAACTTTAATTGTTATTAGTGATTTATGCTAACATGCAGCCCCAGTGGTCTGGAATAGGTATAGCAATAGAATGGTTCCAAGCTTATAGTTTGTTAAAGGTGCAACAAGAGATTTCACATATCAGGTGTCCCTTAAAAAATCGAAAGTACTGATTTTTGCCCTGATATAAAGCTTTCCATCAAAAATATCCCCATCTGAAAGGATTAAGCTGAGAAATGTTTCTTTGGTACACAAATTGTGAAATTTCTAATTTTGTATAGGAGCAAATACGAAATTCAGCCTGTGTTTTACATTGACATATGAGCAAATCAAAATCGCCCTTTCTCTCTCTTTAAAGACATTTCTGTACCCAAATATAGGGTAAGAAATCCATTGATTGTCTATATCTATATGAAATTAGTATTATGACACAATATTTGGGTATCTCAAAATCTCTCGTTGCACCTTTAAGTTTCAGCTATTATTTACTTTTTCAGTTACTGTCTTAGTTTGTTCAGTGCATTATCATTTTGTAATAGAAATGTATAAAAGCTGTTTATTATGATTACTATTATTACGCAAATTCCCAGTGGTCTAGAGCAGGTAAAGTTTCAACTATCATTTTTCTCACATGCAATATCTCAGTGGCCTGGAATGCATGGTATCTCTAAATGTAAAGGAGTTTTTCAAGGAGTGACTGTATAGGGACCAGTCTATGTTGGAGTTAAATTTTCCCTCTTTGAGAGGAAATACGGTCAATTCTTCACTCTTATGAGGGTGACAATTCATTGATGAAGAGTAGGATAACAAATTCACTCTTTAAAGAGTAAAATTTAACTCCAACAAGACTGGTCCCTAAAGTCACTCTTGAAAGAGTGATTTTCACTCTTTTTACATTTAGAGATATAGTCGTCTAAGAGGTCGACAAAATCTCCACTGGTCACAGACAAAGTAAAAGTGTTCCCATATTATTGGTGATATTATACCAAATTTTGAAGTGTATGGTATACAGTTTTAATGTGACTAGAGAAAGCAACTGTTTGTTTTGTTTGAAATATAAATTATCTATCAAGTGTGACCTGTCACCCCAAAACTAGGCCATTGCCTCCCAAGATGAAAATTTTGACATCTCAGCCATTTTCTCCCAGGATGAAAATTGAGATTTTGATAGCTAATGTAAGTGCTATTTCAAACCTTTGAGGTGATGCACTCTAAGAGAAAATTGGATGATGCAACCTTGTCAATTCTAATCCTTGAATTTCAATGAAAAATTCACTCTATGTATTGCTTGAAACAGATGAGAAAAATTATAAATTAATAGCTCAGTAAGTAAGTAAGTAAGTGCTTGAAGTATTGAACTTTACAAAAGCAAAAAGTAAATTAAAGAACGTGTTCCCTTTATATCAACAAATTTGACTTAAAAAATAACCGCACACGAATCAATATTTTTTGACCTTTGCATGTTCTTGTTCAATACAATCATGGTAATTCAATACATATGCAGCCTTAAGTTACGTCTTTGTTTATCGTATTAACCAGAACGCAAGCAGGAGAGGAGCCCAACAACCTTTAGCCACAATTTCCAATACAAACTAACGCTTTCTGTGCAGTTTGATATTTGTTGTATATTGCAAAATACTTTACAGGTTTACTTTGTAGTCATTTTGGAAGTTTTGTAGTCATTTTGGAAGCACAGGACATTGTGGCATCATCAAGAATGGTTCAAAACTTGGTTAAGTTTTACTACCATTAATGCTCACATACATTGACCCATTGATTTAGAATGGGTGGTAGAAGTGTGGGGGGATGTGGAAGGGATGCTTCTCCTCTAAATTTTGATACCTTCTCTCCCCCCCCATAATTTGTGAAGAGCCCATTAGGTCATGTGTAAAATATAGGTACCTGCACCCTAAATATTCATGCTTTTGCTGCCAATGAATGGGTGTAACAAATATAATGAGTCTTGGGTTTGTTACAAACCTTCTGAGCAATACCTTCCTTTCTCATACAGCCTTTCTGATAGGCTAATTACATCATATATTCATTTCAACCACCAGTTGAAATGCAGCTTCCAAGTATAGCCCTCTTAAACCCTACCAATAGTCTTACCATGTAGCCAGTTGGCTCACAAGTCACATGTTTCATTAATTGTGAATACTCGGCATTTGGTACTATGATTATGTTCCAATATTTACAGTTTTAATTTGTAGTCATTTTTTAAGCACAGGATCCTCTTTTGCTTTTGTGAGTTTGCAGGTGCATCCCAAACCAAGTTTTGAAGTTCCTAAATTTTGTTGCTACAGTAAGTAACTATTCACTGTTCACATGAAAAGTAAACAAATAAAAACCCACAATATTGATGGAAGCTTCCCAGTACCATATGGCTATCTTCGAAATTTATCTCCGATACTGCACTATCACCAGACTTCATTCTCATTTGTATGTATTCAATGATGGATAGGGGAGGGGATGCTTAGGGGTATACAGCACCCACATTACCTTGCTGTTGGGAAATTACTACCGAGAGGAATTAGTTACAGCGATTTTGCTTATAATTCACAGCCCCTTAGGGTTACTCATTTTCGAGATCTTCCCCCTCTGAGTACGTATTTTCAATACGGAATGATGAAAATGCATGTTATGGAAAATTTAACAGTAGGATGTGGATGAAAAAATGAATCATAAAAAAGGGGGGATTTTGTCATCTGCATGCAGTCAATCCCCATGTGCTTAGTATTAAATATCTTAAGATTAATAACACTGAAAGGCACTTGGCGGATTTTCAGTACCGCATCATGCGAGAACAATGAAGCTGTATTAGATACAATGCAATGGTGTAGTAATGAGACTCCTGTTATGTATTGGCAAAACACGACAGGCATACTGGTGAAACCCCCGGGTTACAATTTCCAAGTTATGATTACTGCCCCCGTAACCATGGTCTCCGTCGCAACCATGTGATGATGAAAATAACTGTGCCTTACATGAATTATTCAGAAAGACTATACTCGTAGTCTACTGTAGTGCATTTAGTATATGATGGAACATGACCCTGATTGATTTGCCATTCTTATTCTGTACACTGTCAAAGGGGCAGGTTTACCTTATAGTAAATGCACTGTTGCTGATATAAGTGTGTTCACCATAACCTGGTAACTATGACCTTTTGTCTTTCCTATTAAAGGTGCAACGAAGATTTCAAATAACAGGTGTCCCGAAAAAATGTGAAAATTCTGATTTTTGCACTAGTATAAAGCTTTCTATCAAAAATATCCCCATCTGAAAGGATTAAGCTGAAAAAACTGTTTCTTTGGTACAAAAATTGTGATATTTGTAATTTTCGTATAGGAGCAAAAACGAAATTCAGCCTATGTTTTCTATTGAAATATAAGCATATACAAATCACCCTTTGTTTTCATTTTAAGTTATTTCTGCAGCCAATAAAAGGTAGGGAATCTATTGCTGTTTAACTAGTCTGAATCCTAAATATTCCAGAAATATAGATGTCTTGAATCTCTATTTCACCTTAATCCTTGAGGCTTTACAGGTGACTTAGTTGGTCAGAGTTAAACGTTGTTCACTTTTTCCCCAAAGTTGTGCATTTTCATGGACTATATTTAATATTTTTAGCATGAAAAATGCATCAATTAGTCCAAACAAGCCCAGTCTTAGGTCACTGGTTTTTGAAGTGATTTCTGCTCATTTGGAAAGTCAACCATGTTCAAACCTATACAGAATCACCAGGCTAAAAAGGGTTAAGGTTTCACTACATGGTAAGTGCATGTTGTTGTCTTGCCCAGCTATGATTGGCACATCTGAGGGTAGTTATTTGGATTTCATTTGGTTGTCAAATTAAAAAAAACAGGTGCCTACACATGTCCAAGATGAAAACATAGTGTCTGAATTTTGAGGGGAAAACAGAATTAAAGTTAACCCCTTGGTTACAGCAGAATTATTTTTGGGTGATTCATAGGGTTAAAAACCCTAATTTTTTGAGACGGTGAATAGATTTTATGGGAAAAAGCTTAGAAAGTCGAAACTTGCATTGAAGGTGGAGTGGGAGATCCACAGCTTTAGCTCTTGCACCCATCAAGATTTGTGGTCTTTAGACTTGGTTTATTTTTAAACCAGAGCTGCAAATTTACAAACTAACACAAAATAAAAATATGGATTCTGACGTGTAACTTATTTGACATAAACCTTGTAATAATTTTCAACTAATTATAGTGAAGTCTGAAGAAATAGAGCAAAATCATCTACTCCAAGGTGCACCAGCAGGCCAGTGCTGTAAAATCCCAACCATACCTTATCAAAGGTTATGTTCAACCTTAGAGTAAACATACTATAGTAGTCACATGGCAGAGTGCTGTATGTGCTTTACGAGATAATATTGTATTACTGATGTGTGTGTCACATGTAATTTGGGATAAAGAGCGGTTGAAGTGTAATAAGGTGGACCTGATAGCTACATAGAGCACATTGTAAAAATAGTTCCTTCATTTAATTCAATTGCTTTGGCATCTTGCCTTGCAGTGGGTCTTAGGGTGAATATCACTGGAACTATGAAGGGGGATATTTTTACACTGTTTTCATGTAAATAATCCATGACTCTGATTTTCACTTAGATTTATGCTCCTTTTTAATATATTTTTTGTTGGCAAAGGAAAAAATGGAGATGTTAAACAATGGTGAATTATTAAATTGTAGCTTTTTTTCAAGTTTTCAAGACTTAAATTCCTGTATGAATTGGATTTTTTATTTACGCATATGGTAGAGTAGGTATGATTCGTCAAATTAAGAAAGGGATATTTTTGTACGATTGCCAATTTCATTACATGCAGTACCTTTTTTTCAAGTGAATGGAATTCTAGATTGTTTTAATTTCAGTGTCCTTGTTGGCCAGCGCACAAATCCCCGGGCTATCCCACGTGAACTTTGATAAATACCACGCACATGGTACCCGCCTCCTCTTGAACCTTACAAAATGCGGTTTTGCTACTACTGAGTACGCCTGATTGACGAATAATTCCCATAATTCCTTGGGAGACAAATCCATATTATCTCCTAAAGGGGTGGCAAGGGCAGGCGGATTGCTCAATCTAATAACCGATGTTAGAAAACATAGTAAACATGTTGAAAGCATCGTGAGATAACAACCGTGGCTAAACCCGGTAAAACCCCCCGGCCCGCGTAATACACGTGTGGCCTTGTGGTAACACACATTGGCAAGTGCTTTCTTTTTCCCCCTTTGCAACGGACTAAATCCCTGGTAGAATTCAATTAATTGGCCCGTACTCACCATCACCCAGGCGTCACTGACAGATATTCCACAGAGACTGAGTATCAATCCTTCATTGGATGTTGAAAGCGTAGGGTGTAACATAATCATAACTGTATGCCATTAATTTTAATCCCCATATCAAGAATTCACCATATTTTATAAGAATTTTTTACAGGAAATTGTCTTGTTCTTTTTTTTTCAAATGAGTACAGACAAGTCTTTATTTGTAGTAACTGGGGTGGGGAGGTGGCCGGGGGGGGGGGGGCTGAGAGATGGCACCCCTCAATCAAAATCATTGCCATTGTATTGCTAATTGTCTCTACCAAAAGTATTGCAGAAGTGGACTATGAAATGAGTAGTATAATGTCTTGATGGATGCCCACATGTATGCAAAAAATGTTACCTTTTTTGTGTCCTCTGCAAGGGGGCACATAGGGGTTGCTTTGGAAGTGTGTCTGTCTGTCCGTCAGTGGTAAAAATGTTGACCGAAATGTTAACACTAAATGTAATTGCCCACTGTTTCCACATCTGTATGCACATTTTCATGATACATGCATACAATGGATCTTGGGTAGTGACCCACATGTTGGTGACCTCATGTGACCTTGGTGAACTCATGTGACCTTTGGCCCCATTCACAAACTGCGATGGCAGACAACACATGCATTTAGTGAATGCTGTATTTTTTTGTTTTAGTCTTTGAAGGTCTATTATGTTGATGAATTTCAGAGAGATTTGGAGGGAGTGGGGCTTTGGAATTCCAAAGCACATGTGGAGTTAAAAGTCACCCAAGGGTCAAGTAGGGTCAGCAGGGGCATAATTATGCACTGTGGAATTCCAAATGTTTCTTCTGTAGCTTATAGTGAGCATTTTGAATCTCCAACTATTAGCCTCAATCAGGTAACAAGTTACACATCACAAAAAATCTTTTTTCTAAACCATTGAGGGAAAGGCAGTTTACTTTTTAGTATAGGTTCATAAGCATTTCCATTATTATGAATTTAAATATGTAATTGATCACGTTGGTTTGAACTATAACAAGTAAACAAAATAATTCCTCCTAAAATAAAACAAGATGAATTTTGATTTGAGCAAAATACAGATCCCAGGTTAGAATTTCATCGCTGTGTGCGAGAATCATTTTGATTCCCCAAAAACTAATTTTGCGGGAATCATCGAATTCACTACGTATTAAGTTCTAAAGTTTTACGAGAATCAACATTAATACACGCAAATCAGTTTACACGAATCTTTGCGAGAATCGATGCTCGGATTCTCGTCGAAATTCTAACCTAGCCCTGAGATCTTCTTCACCATTTTGAAAAAAGCTAGATAATGTCTACTACAAACTACTATCACACTCCCCGCAAACCACGATGTCAAACTAACAATTGACCTTGCTGAATTCATCACTGACCTTAAACCTCACTCCTGCATACTATGAGAATAACACTGTATTGAACCTCCCTTGGATCACCCTGAATAATGATGAAGAGGCAAAATCCTCACTAACGTGTTTAACATATGTGAAAACTCACGGACGGTAACTGGATATATTACACATGGATTAATATGCATGCAAGAACTGCTAATTGCTGTTTAGCACTGGCCTCTTTGCTAGCCCGTTGCTAACACTGGGTGCACTACGCCAGAAAACTCACTCATTTCCTAAACCAGTCTCTAGATTTTAAGAGAATCTCGTTTCAGCGATGTTCGTCTAGAAATAAATCACAGCAATGTAGACTGTCATGTGTTTTCCACTTGACATATATTATTAAAAACTGAGTCCAAATGAAGTCATGACAGTCCCAATTAGTGGCGTTTTTTGACAAATTTGGACTTGGTTTAAAATCCGTGTCCCTTTCCCGTTTGACGTGCTTTAAATGACTGCTAAAACACACAATTGAAATGCTTGTAAACCACACACAATATATTTGTTTCTACGGTTTACTGTTCATTCTGTCCGTTCCTTTAACACAGAAATTGCAATTCGTTCCTAAGTATTTCCAGAGTTCTTTGAATCCGTTCTGCATTTGGTATGTGACAGGAAGCATCGCTGTGCGTAAATGGTCTCGTTCCCGAATATATCATCAACCGTTGAATGTCATGTGCATGTCCATGTTCCATGATACATGTGTGCATATGTAGTGTTTCTACTGTATTATGTATTGCATGGGGTAAAGATAATATTTTAATTAAAACACTGCAAGTAATTAAAAGTCAATGATAGTGTGGCATTAATAATCAGAATGCATTATGTTGGGATTTTCACAGAATAATAGTGCTTGGGACACGAGGTGATATTTGACATTATGGGTACCTATGAGTGGCTAAAAAACAGGAGTACTACCAACTTGTTAAGACACCTTCAACTTAAATCATTTATTGCATGATAGACTTTCCAAATAGTAGCTTAAGCCTTGCTAATTTGCATTTGCAAAATCAAAAAATGGCCGCCATTTCAAGTGGCTCCTAAACGGGTTTCAGCCATAACATGTCTTGTAGAAGGATAATTTGGTTAAAAAATGTTAACATGAGATGTTGGATAATGGACAACCACCAGAAGTCAAATACAACATTCTTAATAACCTAAATTTGCTAAATACAAAATGGCCGCCGCCATTTCGTAAAGTACAATAATTTTAACTTCAACATTAAAGGTAGTCATATGGATGATTGAGAAATTACCACTACTCTACGTTTATAATAACACTATTGCTCAAATATAACTATAAACATGTAGGATGCAAGACTTCCAGGTGACAACTTGAGAAGTAAATTGGAATAAACAAAATGGGGCCGCCATTGAAATTGCGCCATAACAAGTTTCGGCTATATCCAGGCTCGTTGAAGATAATAGTTGTTTGAGGTCAAAACTGTAAATGAGGTGTTTGATTAAAACAATCAAAATGAATTCATGGCCTTCTATTTTAAAAAACCCATTCTTTGCATATATCCCCCACTCAGACACCCTTGTTACCGGCGCAGCCCTTATCCATGGCACTCATTACCCAGCTCCCCTCCCATAGCGAACTCAACCTGCCTTCTAACTCCGGTCCTACTCTTTCCCACCCTCCCACGCGGATGTCAACCTTTCATCACAAGAAAGAGAGAAATCCCCGCAGCTCCTCTTTCCCCGTGCTCTTCTCCTCGGATTGGGAATAAATGGTAAGAGATCGGTAGGGAAAGGAGACAGAAGTAGGATAGAGAGGGATGAAAGATTTCCTCCTCCAGACCGATCTCAGCGACGCAAAATAAGAGGCATGTGACCCCCTATATATACTGTTTGGGTAACGTGCAAACAGGGTGTTCTTTGTTCAGCTAAGAGCGCAGAAGAGCTGATGAAGTAGGCTCAAGATGGACTACCACAAGTGAGTGTGCTCACACCTCTCCTGTTCAACATCTAACGACCAACCTAGGAGTGAGTGTAGGAAGTAACCTGTCGTTTTATCTTAGCAGACGATCTTGGAATTAGCACACAAGCTGCGACTTCAACTTGTTTGAAGAGAACTCCCTCCAAAGCTTTGGATGAACTCCCTCTTACTACATGGAACCACCTACTGCACATCCGTCCCAAGACACAGGCGTGTGTTTCCATCTACGAATGTGGAGCCAACGTCAGCTTTAAAGTAACCTGGGTTCCTGGTACAAACCCTGAGCACGTTCGATTAACCCTTCTACCCTAGGAGTTGGACCAGCACTCTTTTTCTTATAAGACCCCCATCAAAAAGACGAAGAGTAAAGTATGCTCGCGTAGCAATAACATCAACGGAGAACGTATACATCCAAGCAGGAATTGCCCCACAGTAGTGTACGAGCCCTGCAAGAGCGTAGCTCGCCAAGTACTAATTTGAAGCAACACTATGTCCCTGACAAGAGACCTGCTTGGCCCAACCGCCTTAAATCCAGACATCTTGGGCAAAGTCCAAACCTCTTGAATAGTCTCTAAGCATTTTAAGGGAGTAACAATCTACTGGTATTGAACCTGGTAAATCTCCACCTGGAGCTGACTCCCCATTGGCTGAATGGCGATGCTCACCCTAAGATTAGAAACAAAATTTGCCCGATCTAAGGTTTCCCTTGCTAATTAGGGCTACCTGGAAGCAGATCAGTATACTACTTGTTTTGTGGAACAACAGCACAGACAATGGCACATCTCGTGGTCTGTGCCCAGTGTTGTAGCACAATTAGCCCTGTATGGGAAAGATCAACCATGGCAATAAACTTGACCTGCATTTAAATGCACCTCCTCCAAAAAAAACCGGCTTATCATAAGATGTCTTTGTCAAACACCAACGGAGAACGTTATACATTTTCGCAGGAATTGCCCCATCAGCAGGGCCGTAGCCAGGGGGTGCGGGTGGTTGCGACGCACCCCCCCCCCCCCCAATAATGACAAAGGTCCCTTTATGATGTTGAAGGTCCGCTTTGCATGTTTTAAGGTCCGTGTTGTCAATTTACAGTTTGTCTTAAGGGTTGTGGTGCATGGTAAATGAATGACTAAGCACTGCTAACCATCGCATTAACGATGCGTTGTTACTATACTGTTGTTTTCCAACGCTGCGGACGAATTTTTTTCCCTTTCCCTCTTCATAGTGTTACGAGCATCCAAGAGCGTAGCTGTCAAGTATCTAATGTGACGCACCCTATGTCCAGGGGAGGGGGGACAAGACCAGCTGCCCACCAACTTAATTCCAGATAAGAGGTTTCTTAAGCACAGTCCAACCCCTTGACAGTCCTAAGGAGCTTAAGAGAGTTTGCATGTTGAAAGAAAGTCTTGCTAATCAACCATTTAACATCTATTGGTATTGAACGTGATAAGCATCTTCCACTGGAGCTGACTCCAAATGGACTGAATGGAAGACGACAATCATTTAGTGAATGCGTATTTTTGTTATTTGTCTTTGAAGGTCTATTATGTTGATGAATTCAGAGAGATTTGGAAGGGAGGGGGATTGGAATTCCAAAGCACATGTGGAGTTAAAGGTCACCTAAGGGTCAAGTAGGGTCATGGAGGGGCTAATCTGCACTGCGGAATCCAAAGGTTCTTCTTAGTTATAGTGAGCCATTTTGACCTCAAAACATTAGCCTCAAAAGTACAAGTACCACATCACAAAAAACCTTTTTTCTAAACCATTGAGGTGAAAGGCAGTTCTGTATTATAGTATTTCATAGCAGTCATTATTATGATTTAAATAAGGAATTTGAATCAAGTGGTTTGACTAAAAGTAACAACTATTCCTCCTCAATGAAAAAAGCCGGAGATGAATTTTGAGCAAGATTACAGATCGTCTTCACCATTTTGAAAAGAATGAATAATTCAATAACACGACTATCACACTCCCAGCAACATGAGTGTCAAACTAACATGATGATGAATTGAATTCTCATGACCTTAACCTCACTCATGCCATTACTCAATGAGAGAGAAACAAAACTATGTATTGAACTCTCCCTTGGATCACCCTGAATAATGATGAAGAGGCAAGAATCCTCACTACCGGGGTATTGTATTTGATAAGGCATGTAAAAACTCAGTGGGGCTGATAATGGATAATATACAAATGGAAATATGATTTGCAAGACTTGCTATGGCTCTTCGCACTGCACGCTTCGGCTAGCCCGTGCTAACAATGTGCACACGCCAGAAACTCACTCATTTCCAAGACGCTCTAGATTTAAGATGATCTTGTTCAGCGATGTCGTCTTAGAAATAATAAATCAATGCAGATGTTAGACGGTCAGGTGTTTTCACTTGAATATATTATTCAAACCGAGTCAAATGAAGTCATTGACAAGTCCCCAATTAGTGGCGTTTACCCAATTTGGGACTTGGTCAAAAATCAAGTGGTCTGTCCGTTGACGGCTTTAAATGACCTGCTAAGAAACACATGAAATGCATTGTAACTATCACAGAATATATTTTGTTATACAGGTTTTAGAGTTCATTCGTGGTTCCTGATACACTAATTTGTCTAAGTATTTCAGAGTGTCTTTGAATCCGTTCTGCAGGTGTATGTTGACAGGAAGCATCGATTGTGCATAAATGGTCTCGTTCACGAAATATCCTCAACCGTGAATGTCATGTGCATGTTCAGTTCCATGATACATGTGTGCCTATCGTAGTGGTTCTATGTATTATGTATGACATGGGGGGTAAAGAGATACAGCAATTAAAAACACTTGCAAGGAATTAAAAGTCCACGATAATCGCATATTATGCTATAATAATAATCAGAATGCTTATTTTGGGATTTTCATAGAATATAGTTGAATAGTTATACATTTATCTTGTGCACAAAATTATTTTAAATCAAAAAACCGTCAATGAACCATGTTTATTAATCAACAGTGTTGACAGTAACATGCAGAGACTGTAAAATGTGATTGAATTATAAGAAAGAAAACCTGATGCATTGGAACTGCTCAATAACATCCATTAAAAAATGGGATAATAAGACTACCTGTTCGATACCACACACACACACAATGTCCCTATTGCCAGTTTGTGTGTGTTGTGTATTTAAAGAATAAAATTTAATATGTTAAAAGGAAGGAGCACGGTGTTCAATTGAATAGACTGAAGAGCTTAGCCCTGGAAATGATTGATCGACGGTATGACACACATAGGAAATTAAAATTTATTGGAAAAAAAATCGGTTAGTAGTTAGAACAAACAATATGCCGGGCACTGTGTTGATGTACACTGGCACTTTTGGCGGCCATGTGGTTAAAGATGATATCGGTTATCGCGGAACTGTCACACGGTTATTATGTATCTCTGTTGCTTTGTGATGTCTTTTTGTAAAGGTAAGCAGGCCAACCTCAGCCACCTTAAACGGGCACTCGTTACATCAGTTGAGTCTCAGAGAAGTCGGATATTGTCAGTAAACTGAGACATTGGTTTGCGTGCCGGAACGGTTTCACCCTAACGGGTTGGATATTGCACGTTGGGGAGCATATGATACATCTATGTGGTATCATAGAGGGGTGCGGAGTGCAGTGAATTTGGGCTCAGGCGAGTACATACCCGGGTGGAACCGAGAGGAAAGCAGGATCGTTATAGGGATAATGAATGGCATATAAATAAAGTTAGATATCAGAAGCTAGCAAAACAGGTGTAAGATCATCATTAATTGAAGAAATGTGTTTAAAGAAATATACGGGTTTATGTGCAATGGGAGCTGTGAATAACTCGTATTCTGTCTAATGCACAAAAGACGTTAAAAATAGTGAAAGAATTACTCAAAGGGGTGAACATCATTCTTTGATAAGAAAATGAATTCATTTTGACTTTTATTCCATGTTGAAAATGTTATAATAGTATACAGATTTTGTAATAAGTTTTTTTTTAAAACATCAGGCGAGTAAATTTGACCACAATTCACACTTTTTGCCCTCTTCAGAGTGAATATTCATTCACTCATTGTGGACATTAGTTGTATTTGTAATAATTTCCAGTTATTGTCTAACTCTAAACAAAGATGTGAGAAAGTAAACTGAGTGATATTTTAAGTTTCCAATAGCAGCAAAATATCAGTATTTAAGGTCTTTTACACCACAACATTTGTGTTGTGTGAACAAAATTTAAATAAATCCATTCGGTTAGATGTATATCATATGGGGGATCAAAAAGGTAGATTTTGTCTTTAACGAAGGAATTCTTTAACCCAAAACAAATGACGATTATTTGAGGAAGAAAAGAAAGAAGCATTGCAACCATGGTGAAAGGTAGCTCATTATTGCCTATAATGAGCAGGGATGATGTGACAATTTTAAAAAAAGATGTTGTATAAAAGGTCTGTTTTTAGCCCTGTTGTGTATCTGTTGTGTTATAAAACACGGGCGATAGCCATTATGTTAAGTAGGACAAGGAGGCTGTAGGCCCCGGACTTGTTCTTCGGCCATCACGGTGTTTATATTACACAACAAATATATGACAAAGGGCCAAAAACAAACACATGTATCTCATTCTTTATAACTTCTTATTCATGTGTTTTTAATGTGGCAATATTTATCCAATATCATCATCAGTATAGGGTCTAGAAATCAGCAAAGAGACAGCCAAATCCACAGATTTGTTGTAAAGAATGTGGGCTTTGTCTCCGATTTGCTATTTTTGGGTGGGTATGGATATAAATAAAGGGGGTGTAGTTATGTTATGCTAAAAATATGTCACGGTAGGGGAAACATTGTGGATGTTTTTTCCTGCTGTAGACTCATTATTCAGTCATAAACATGCCACTTAAGTTAGTCCGTAAAGGCCGACTCAGGATTTCCCGAGGAGGGCGACCCTCAATTTTTCAAACAAATGTGTTTTTGCATTATACTAAGGCTTTGTCCATGAGACTAAACACTGTGGAAATAAAGCTAAGCTCAAATCGAAGTCCTTCATATAGAAAATTGCAACTTTTTTATAAATTTCGATCAGAAATTTAGTTATACACAGATCCTTGACACTGTAGACTACAAATAAAGGTTTACTGCATGCAAACGAAAAAATCCGATACACTCATAACTTTGGAATTGGGCATTTTAGGTGACTATCTTTAGGCTAGTTGATTATTTTCAATAAATACACACAAATTTAGATTTCAAACATCTCTGAGTCGGATTAATTGAAGTGTAGTCTAACCACTTTGGTAAATAAAAAAATGGTGAAGAGTCACTATGAAAATAACAGGAGAAAAAGGACACACTACCATTAGAATGTGGTGGGAAGAAGAGATATCTTAACGTTTCTGTGAGATCCTGAACAACTGTTCTTTCATCTAACACTCTTTCTCTCCCTACTGCATTTGCATGTTAGTTTTGTTTGATAGCTAATTTCTGCACTTTTCCATTAATTTCTTTTGCTGCAATGAGCCAGTTACTGATTTCTATTCCAAAATAAAGTGGTGGAAAACCTTTTTTCAAAATTAGAAATATTAAAGTTGTGGAGGTTGCTAGGGCACCGAGTATAGGAATCCTTTTGTAGGCCCTACCCAGGCCTAAGGGTGGGACAGATATATCTTAAAAATACTGATCCTGGTAAATAGGTCTTACAAAAATCAATGAATGTGTCTGTTTTTTTTATATTATTTTTGTAAATAAATATCTGATAACACTAGAAATGATAAAAAAATGAAACATTCCAGAATTAGTGTTTATACAAGGCTTAGAATGTGAGTGTTCAAGTAGAGAAACCATGCATTAAAATGCATGTTTTTAACTATTCAACACCAAAAGGAACGAGTTAAATGTCATTGTGCGGTAACAGTGGGCTAAGGATGAGGATCCACTAGGTTCAGTCTGGAAAGACTGAGGAGAATAATTGCCTAATTAAAAGAAAAGTTCCACATATTTGGGAGTAATTGGGATGGAATTAGACCTTTGACAGCCACGATGTAGGATAACAGGGCTCATTGAAGAAGTGAGCCTTTTAGTGGTTGTACAACACTCAAATGGTTTCATATTTTGGGAGGGATGTAAATTATTTTTTTAAACAATCCAATCTTTTGTGTCTTCAAATCTAATTACTCAAGGCATTAATAAAATTTGGATAAGGGACACGATGCCTTCAAAACAATATCAGTGATCCATTGAAAAAGAGTCAAATATTTCAAATTTGCAGGAAAACAGTTTAAAGTGCCGGATAAGTCTGTTGAATTCTTATAGTTTTTTTTTTTTGCAAAACGGACCTGGGTACGCCACTGCGTAGGATACCTGTACTTGTTACGGACATGCCAAAATCTGCTTTGATTGATTCTTTGATTTTTCTGATTTAGCAAATTACTGATAGTGCTTAACTCTATCGTTGTACTTACAATTGAGCACTCTGATTTTGATCAAAGCACAACAGAATTAGCCAGTTTTGCTTACCATTAAAATAAATCCTATTTACTAATGGAAAACAAACGATACTCTTGTTTCAATTTCAGGACAATATCTGACTGGAAGTTTGTCCAATATTTAATTCAAATAATAACCATTTTTGCTCACCACAGAATACATTGAAACAAGTTTATCAGTGTTCCAATTTTAATAGCAATTCACTCAATATCAATACATGTAAGTGTCTAGTAAGGCAGCTTTGTAAGAGTTTAAGGCTAGTAATATGGTTGTAGATTTAAGCAATGGTGCTTCTCTGTTATGACATTATCATACAAATAGTGCTCAGAATATAACTTGTAAGAAGTGAGGGAAGTTTGTAATTTTCTCAGCATATTAACACACCTATAATATACTGAGGTATGAATAAAACAAGGTACTAGTATTTGAAAAATGTTAGAGTATAGAAAATTGAATTTGTATGAAAAGTTAAGAAAGAAAGAATTGCACTTAGGCCAAGTTCAAAAAAGAGGCTGGTATTGGAAAGCTATTGGATAGGCTATTGTGAATCAGACGATTTTGTCCTGTAGCGCTATGTGACAGTTCATTTTGAAACTTTTGTTTAAAATGCAACATGCACTTTAGTCTGTTAAATCAATAGTGTTTTGGTGCAACGTTTCCAAGACAAACTCTGTTTTCTTCTGATATTTTTTCTTTCTTGTGAATGTTCAGGTATTGTCTAAATAAACCAGATTAGTCATCTAATTGTGGACCCAATAGACCTTTTCAAAGGAAGATAGGAAATGTTAATAGGCCAAAAGCAGGCATACATGGAGCCAATCCAAATACACTCCTGTACATTCACAAGCGCTGGTAGACAATGCGCATTAACCACAAAGGCGAAATTAGCGTATAGTGCTGCACCCAACAGCTGACATTATTGATGACCCATTGTTATAAACTGGACTGGACTATTGTTGCGGTCATGATGTTCAGAAGAAAAAACTTTGATTGAAAAAAGGTCTATTTGCTGATGTAGAGCATGTTAGAATAAGACCGTTGCCAAGTAACTGGCTCATGCACGATAACTTTGGTTTCGAGCCATGATCACAGTGATCACCACACAAATCCTATGGCAAAATATAATTGGAACAGCGTTGATGACATAGCACGGCTTTTGAACCAGTACCAATGGATAATAACGTGAGCACTACATCAATGAATAGGCTGCCCAAAAATGTATGCTGTATACTCTTTATGATTGGATTGAATACACAGAGGGACATGGTGGTATATTAACTGATTTTGTGTTACTATGGTGTGTTCACTACATGTAGGTATACCATGTACACTCGGTTGCTGTGGAGGTGGTATTTTGTTACAAATAATGTGCAATGTAAAAGTTTTGAAACTGAAGGCAAGGTGGTTTAGGTGTTAATATTTAGCAATATTAAACCACTTTGGGGTTAGAAATTAAAATTGGTGTTTAGATAATGTGACATGTTTAGAGATTAAACGTCAAAAACATTTTATCTCTAAACATGTCAAATAATCTAATGCCAACTGTTTAATTTCTTTCTAAACACCAAAATGTTTAATTTCTAAACACATGTGTTTGATTTCTAAAACACAAAGCTGTTTATTGCCTAAACATTAAACACCTTAAAAACCACCTGCCTTCACTTTCTGAACACTGTCTTACAGGGTGGGTTTCCCATACACAGGCTACTTGTAGGGAAAGTTGACACATAGTATGTATCGTGCGATAGGGGTGAAGCACACTGACTGAGCGTGTATGTGATCTAGTTAACATTGTACACCGCTATGTGGTAGGTAGACATGTGTACTTTGTGCCAGTACCTGTGTGATTGGAAGGAGGGCACAAGGGGAAACTCAGTGTACATGAAATGTACTACTTGGGTGTCTATCAAGTGATTTAGCATAAGCCATAAGTGATTAACCCTTTTGCGGAATGGCCAGTTGGTATACGTTTGTACACATAAATTCAGTAGCTTTAGAGGTGGCCTTCCAAATGTTTGCAGGTGATCTGGAAAGCCAGCGAAAAACAGAACAAGGCCTATTAGGCTTGTTTTGACTCATTTTCTATACATTTTCCATGCTATTCCTGAATGTGTGCCCGGGGAAAATGAAAAACTTTTTAAATTTTTAAGCCCCAAATTTGACATGTAGTAATTGATCGGCGACTTGAGTCGCCGTTAGTTCTAAAAGGATTAACCTGAGATTAGGGAGGGTGCACCTGATGATTCTGGACAATATTTACTTGATTTTGCACTGCAATCTGTCGTATACGAATGAGAGGGTGTGCGGGTCTTCTTTCCTTTTCCCATCTGGCTTGATGTTTTTTCGCTTGTGTAAGTGAGCGTGTTGCTCTGTGTTGTTGTGCGTGGTTTTTTACAGAAATTGATCCTTTTTTTTTTTTTTTTTTTTTTTAAAAAGTTGATACTTTGAAAATGACATTGCAAAATCAACAAAAAAGTTGTTTTTACAGAAAGTGATCCATATATTTTTACTATCTTACTGAAATATAGCCAGGTCGATCGATGCAAAAAATCTAACAAAAAGTGTTTTTTACAGAAATTGATCCATATATTCTTTACTATCTTACTGACAATTGACTAGTAGGGTCGGTCGGTGCAAAATGAAACAAAAAAAAAAAATTCAATTGTTTTTTTTTTTAGCCCCTCATCTTTAGGTTGTTTGTAGCTAATCCGAGCAAAAAAAAAAATTTCGTTTTACTCGTGGAAACCATCTTTATAGGCCAGATGAGATCGTAATTTGGGGTTAAAAAACACGTCAAACTTTTTTTGACCCTCATTTCTATGGACACGACCCGCTAATAAGCTGGTGTGAATTTAGAAACCGTTGGGACTCCGTATGGAGCTGGAAGCGTTCACATAGCCTTTATTGTGTGGTGGTATAGGAAATACATACTTTGAGATAGCTTTTTCTCAAGAAAAGTGTTTGACAAAACATCGAATTTCAATTTGACTTGGAAAAAAATCATATCAGGAAAGGTACGATTTATAACTTATAAAAAAAACACAAAACAAAAACAAAAAACTAAAGCCTTTATTTTTTATGGGTTCTGAGGCCTTTTGTTGTTGGTGGCGTGGTGGAACCTTGAAATTGCTAAATTTATTAATTTAAAAAACTGTGTCCTGGGTCTACTGAAAAATTGTCCGATGAACAGCGCCTTCATGCTGCAAATGCAAGTCCAAATCAGATGCTTTTCGTTAACCCTTTTGGGGAACGGCCAGTTTTGGATACGTTGTAACACATAATTCAGTAGACTTTAGAGGTGCCTTCCAAATGTGTGCAGGTGATCTGGAAAGCCATTAAACCACTAACAAGGCCTAAGGGCTGTTTTGATCCTTTCTATAAATTTTCCATGCTAATTCTGAATGTGCCCGGAAAAATGAAAACTTTTTACATTTTTAAGCCAAATTGACTTAGTAATTTGGATCGGCGCGTGACTTGAGTCGCGTAGTTCCAAGGATTAACATAAGGCCAATATAGTGTTTACTCCAAACTACCTGTGTGACCAAGTTAACTAGATAAACTAAACGAAAGTACAACATGGAAATCTCTGTACACAGCAAAACTATAAGTGAAGAATCTGTGTTGTATGTATTTTTAATATGCTGATCCACAAGGGCACAGTTCAATGAGCTGTAAAGGTATATAAATGACATGAACAAACTTGTGTTCTGGGCATCATTAATCATATGCCAAAACACCAGGGGGGTATTTTCTAAACACGTAGTGAGGATTAAGAGTAATGAAAATGATGCTGGAATTGAGATTTATTACGGATTTGGTCCATGTTTTTTCACAGATGTTGTCTAAAATTGAGACAAAACCCTGGAGGAGAAACATGCCAATAGGCCTGACAAGGTATGACCTTGAGGTTCTAGTGCCCTCTATTGGCCTACATCTATTAAGAGATCTTTGTAAAAACCTGCCCATAGGAAATTTTGTTAATTTTGTACAGGATGTAGCTAGTGGAAAAATAATCAATTTAGGTGTCAAATACTGTGTGTGTTTGCTCCTGATATTATGGTTTATTCTGGTGTTTTGTCATACTAATGACTTCAAAGGGCTGTGTTTTACCCCTTATCTTGTCCAAACGAGGATTGTGTTTTAATTAACGGTTGTTGTGGGAAATTTCACCTCAAAAAGTCATGTGATCCCACAAAAATCAATCTTCGTAACACCTAAAAACCCTAACTTTACACTCATTTAGTCACAATACTTTTAGGACACTACGAAATTGAGCAGGGTCATGAAATGTTTTGCGATCGTAAAATAAATAATCTTTACACTTTTAAACCCCTTTTACTCCGTTTAAATACTGACTGTGTTTAGTGCAATATGTATAGGGCACATCGCAATGCATTATGGGATTGATTTCAAAAAACACACCTGCCTGGCCAGCATCATGGGAACATTATGGTTATATAGTTTTTAATCAAGATTTGATATATGTTCACAAAATTTTTTTAAACCAAAGTTAAGTCAACAAAATTTACCACTTTGGTAAACATATGTTTTCCATGCATATGATCGATCTGAATTCCCCACATTTGAAATATTTCTTTCTTACAATGCCCATAAATTTGTTGTTTGTAACATACAAAACCAATTACATAGACATGGCAATATCGTAGAGTATGTATTGCCTAATATTAACCTATTTCTTGTTTTGCACATCATATTGGTGTCCATTTCGTGTCGATTGAGAGTCTCTTGCATGGGAGACAGAAACAGGAGGGGACGTTGGAACACTCACTGCTGATGGGGAGTTTTTTGTCGGGGGGTGCGAGTGATCCACGGAGTTACCAGGTTCAAATGTCGTGGGAGGAAAATTTTGTGGGGAACCTCAGGGATGTAAGTATTATGCAACAATAAAACATTTGTTTATGTGTGTCTGTTGGTGTTGTTTTAATTTTGTGTTTTTTTCACGTGCATTATTTGCATTTTAATTAATTACGCTGAGTTATTCAAGTGCAAGAGATTACACGGCTATTATAATTTGTTCATAATTGTTTTTCTAAAATTTGTAAGAAAAATCAACCCCTTTCTGCTCTTAACAAATTTGTGGGCTGTGCAAGTTATGAAGTTATGCTGAAGACACCTTAGCTTCAGCATCATGCTGGTTATATAGATGTATAGATTAGATGGATAGATGTGGTAGGTGCATTGTAAACAGAGATAAAAGGTTCAACCTAATGGCTCAAACCTGATATGTAAGGGTTGAAGCAGCACGCATTATAATTTTCTATACTAATATATGATTCCCTCTAATCTGATGGTAAAAGTAGAGTCATGAAAATAGCTGGGCCCCTAATGCATGACGCTCCACAATGAACTGTGCCCAGGGCATGGCAATCGACTGTGCCCGGGAAAATAATAGGACAGTCGCAACACCGTGTTCATAGATCGGGTCTGTGTGTGCGAATCCCCTGTGTAATGATAGGCGTTGCAAATAGTGTGTAAGTTGTAGGAATTGTCAGCCGCGAAAGGGAAATCTTTTTTGACCAATCAGATGAGAGGAATCCATATATTCTGTATATAAAACAAATATTGACTGATTAATCTTGGGGCCAAGTTAAAATTATAGGCCTCGGTGATGTTCAAAACCATACTATGCCCTAAGCTTTGATTCCCGCATAGTCATGGTTTTGTCATCACCTTGGGCCTATATTGAACTGTTGTCCCTAATAGCAGTCCAATTTTGTTATACTCTGAATATAGAGAGCGCAAAACCCGAGAACCACAAAATTCTAGTTATATTTAGTTACAAACTTGGCACTTTTTTCAAATTAGAAATATATGAAAGTTGTGGAGGTTGCTAGGGCACCGAGTATAGGAATCCTTTTGTAGGCCCAACCCAGGCCTAAGGGGGACATATATATCTTAAAAATACTGATCCTGGTAAATAGGTCTTACAAAAATCACTGAATGTGTTGTTTTTTTATATATTTTTGTAAACTAAATATCTGATAACACTAGAAATGATAAAAATGTAAACATTCAGAATTAGTGTTTATACAAGGCTTAGAATGTGAGTGTTCAAGTAGAGAAACCATGCTTAAAAAAAGTAAAGTCTCGTGCCGAGCAAGCTCGTGCGCGGAGTGCCCATCTCTCTTTCCTTGGCGTTTGGGCCAGACTCCTCCGTATTATGTTTGCTGTGGGGGGTTCGCCACTCCTCCCGCACAGCGAGTCTGTTACTTTCCCAGCATTGAATAATGCTGGTACCCATTTATACACCTGGGTGGAGAGGAGTAATTAAGGTAAAGTGCCTTACTTAAAATGCATGTTTTTAACCTTATTCAACACAAAATGGCAACAGAGTTAAATGTCATTGTGGTAACAGTTAGGGCTAAGGATTAGGACTCCACTAGGTTCAGTCTGGAAAGACTGGGATAATATATTTGCTAATTAAAAGAAAAGTTCCACATTATTTTGGGAGTAATTGGGATGGGATTAGACCTTTACATGCCACTCTGTAGGATAACAGGGCTTCAATGAAAAAGTGAGCTTTTTAGTGGTGTACAACACTATCCAAATAGGTTTCAAATATTTGGGATGGGATGTAAATTATTTTTAAACAATCCAATCTTTTTTATCTTCAAATCTATACTCACAGCCATTAAATGTGGAAAGGACACAATGCACTTAAAAACAATATCAGTGATCCATTGAAAAGAGTCAAATATTTTAAATTTGCAGGAAACAGTTTGAAAGTGCAGGATAAGTCTGTAGAATTCTTATATGTTTTTTTTTGCAACTGACCTGGGTACGCCCCTGCGTTAGGATACCTGTACTTGTTACGGACATGCAAAAATCTGCTTTTGATGATTTTTTGATTTTCTGATTTAGCAAATTACTGATAGTGCCTTTAACTCTATTCGTGTACTTACAATTGAGCACTCTGATTTTGATCAAAGCACAACAGAATTAGCCAGTATTGTGCTTACCATTAAAATAAATCCTTTTACATAATGGAAACAAAGATACTTTTTTTCAAATTCAAAAATTTCAGACAATATCTGCTGGCAAGTTTGTCCAATATTTAATTCAAAATATGACAATATTTGCTCACCACAGAATACATTGAAACAAGTATTATCAGTGTTCCAATTTTAATAGCCATTCACTCAATTATCAATACATGTAAGTGTCTAGTAAGGCAGCTGTTGTAAGAGTTTAAGGCTAGTAATAATGGTTGTCAGATTTTAAGCAATGGTGCTTCTCTGTTATGACATTATCATACAATAGTGCTCAGAATATAACTTGTAAGAAGTGAGGGAAGTTGTAATTTTTCTCAGCATCTTAAACCACCTATAATATTACTGAGTTATGAATAAAAAAGGCTACTAGTATTTGAAAAATGTTAGAAAATTAATTCTTGTATGAAAATTGTTAAGAAAGAAAGAATGCACTTAGGCCAAGAAAAAAGAGCTTGTCTTGGAAAGCTATTGCATAGCTATGTGAATCAGATTTTGTCCTGTAGCGCTATGTGATCAGTTCATTTTGAAACTTTTGTTAAAATGCAACATAGCACTTAGTCTTTTAAATTAAAATAGTTTTTTGGTCAAACGTTTCCAAGACAAACTCTCTTTTTTCTTCTGATATTTTTTCTTTCTTGTGAATGTTCAGGTATTGTCTAAATAAACCAGATTAGTCATCTAATTGTGGACCCAATAGACCTTTTCAAAGGAAGATAGGAAATGTTAATAGCAAAATGCAGCATACATGAGCATCCAAATACACTCCCGTACATTCACAAGCGCTTGTAGCCAATGAGCATTACACAAAGGTGAAATTAGCGTATAGTGCTGCACCCAACAGCTGCATATGATGACCCATTGTTATAAACTGGACTCTTGTTGCGGTCATGATGTTCAGAAAAACTTTGATTTGAAAAGGTCTATTTGCTGATGTAGAGCATGTTAGAATAAGACCGTTGCCAAGTCAACTGGCCCATGCACGCTAACTTTGGTTCGAGCCACTGATCACATTGATCACCACACAAATCCTATGGCAAATCATAATTTGGAACAGGTGCATGACATGAGCCAAGGCTTGAACCAGTCACCAATGGATACTAACGTGCGCACTACATCAATGAATAGGCTGCCCAAAAATGTATGCTGTATACTCTTTATGATTGGATTGAATACACAGAGTGACATGTGTGGTATATAAATGATTTTGTGTACTATGGTGTGTTCACTACATGTAGGTATACCATGTATACTCTGGTGCTGTTGAGGTGTATACAATATACTGTACACTGTAAAAAGTGTTTAGAAAGTGAAGGCAAGGTGGTGTTTAGGTGTTTAATATTTAGCAATTAAACACTTTGGTGTTTAGAAATTAAACATTTGGTGTTTAGATATTTGACATGTTTAGAGATTAAACGTCAAAACATTTAATCTCTAAACATGTCAAATATCTAAACGCCAACTGTTTAATTTCTAAACACCAAATGTTTAATTTCTAAACACCATGTGTTTGATTTCTAAACACAAAGTGTTTAATTGCTAAACATTAAACACCTAAAAACCACCTTGCCTTCACTTTCTGAACACTGTCTTTACAGTGTGGTGTTCCCATTACACAGGCTACTATGTAGAAAGTTTACCATATATGTACTCTGTGCGATAGGGGTGAGCACACTTACTGAGCTGTGTATGATGATATAGTTAACAATGTAACACCGCTATGTGGTAGGTATACCATGTGTACTTTGTGCAGTACCTTGTGCTTGGAAGGAGGGCACAATGGGAAACTCATGTGTACCTGAAATGTACTACTTGGGTGTCTATAAGTGATTTTAGCATAAGCCATAAGTGATTTTAACATAAGCCAATATAGTGTTTACTCCAAACTACCTGTGTGACCAAGTTAACTATATAAACTAAACTGAAAGTACACATGAAAATCTCTGTACACAGTCAACACTATGGTGAAGAATCTGACTGTGTATTTTTTAATATGCTGATCCACCAAGGGCACAGTTCAATGAGCTGTACATGTATATAAATTGACATGAACAAACTTTGTGTTCTGGGCATCATAAATCATATGCCAAAACCAGGGGGTTATTTTCTAAACACAGTAGTGAATGATAAAGATTAATGAACCATGCTGTGGAATTGAGACTTTATTTTGGATTTGTCCATGTTTTTTCACAGCTTTTTGAACCTATAAGTATACTCTAAAATTGAGACAAATCCATGGAGAGAACATTGCCATATAGGCCTACAAAGGTCATTGACCTTGCATGTTATAGTGCCCTCTATTGCCTAATCTATAAAGAGATCTTTGTAAAACCTGCAATGGAATTTTGTTAATTTTGTACAGGATGTAGCTAGTGGAATAAATAATCCAATTTAGGTGTCAAAACTGTGTGTTGCTCCTGGTATTATTGGTTTTATTTTGGTTTTGTCATACTAAATGACTTCAAATGGCTGTGTTTTACCCCTTATCTTGTCCAACAGAGGATGTTTTTAATATGCCGGTTTTGGGAAATTTCACCTCAATAAGGTCATGTGATCCCACAAAAATCATATTCTTAACACATAAAAACCCTAACTTTTACACTCATTTTAGCCCACAATACTTTAGGAACTATGGAATTTTAGCATGGTCATGAAATGTTTTGCGATTCTTAAAATAAATAATTTCTTTACCTTTTTAAACCCCTTTTATCCCTAAATACTGACTTGTGTTTAGTGCAGTACTGTATAGGCACATCGCAATGCATTATGGGATTGATTCAAAACACCCTCTGCCTGTCCAGCATCATGGAACATTATGGTTATATTAAGTTTTTAATCAAGATTTGATATATGTTCACAAATTTTTTTAAACAACTTTAAGTCAACAAAATTTACCACTTTGGTAAACATATGTTTTCCATGCATATGATCGATCCTGAAACTGCCACATTTGAATATTTCTTTATTACAATGCCCATAAATTTGTTGTTTGTAACATCACAAAACAATTACATAGACACTGGCATATCTTAGATTATGTATTGCCTAATATTAACCTATTTCTTGTTTTCCGCACATCAAGGTGTCCATTCGTGTCGATGAGAGTCTCCTTGCATCTGGAGAAACAGGAGGGGACTTTGGAACACTCACTGCAGATGGGGAGTTTTTTGTCGGGGGTGCTAGTGATCCACGGAGTCTACCAGGTTCAAATGTCGGGGAAAATTTTGTGGGGAACCTCAGGGATGTAAGTATTATGCAACAATAAACATTTGTTTATGTGTTGTCTGTTTGTTTGTTGTTTTTAATTTTGTGTTGTTTTTCAGTGCATATTTGCATATTAATTAATTGGAGTTATTCAGTGCAAGAGATTACAAGGCTATTTATAATTTTGTTCATAATTGTTTTCTAAAATTTGTAAGAAAATCAACCCATTTTCTGCTCTTAACAATTTTTGTGGGCTGCAAGTTATGCTGGAAGGACCACTTAGCATTCAGCTATCATGCTGGTTATATATATGTATAGATAGATGGATAGATGTTGGTATGTTGCTTGTCAAACAAAAAGGTCAACCTAAATGGTCAACCTGATACGTACGGGTTGAAGGCAGTCCACGCATTATATTTTATATACCTCATATATAGATTCCTCTCATCTGATTGGTTAAAAGTAGAGTCATTAAAATAGCTGGGCCCCTAAGATGACGTCACAATGAACTGTGCCCAGGGCATGGCAATCGACTGTGCCCGGAAAATAATAGGACAGTCTCAACACCGTGTTCATAGATCGCGTGTGTGTGCGAATCCCCTGTGTAATGATAGGCGTTGCAAATAGTTTGTAAGTTGTAGGAATTGTCAGGCCGGGAAATCTTTTAACCAATCAGATGAGAAGAATCTATATATTCGGTATATAAAACAAATATTGACTGCTTAATATTCGGGGCACAGTTAAAATTATAGGCCCTCGGTGATGTCAAAACCATGACTATGCCCTCAGCTTCGCTTCGGGCATAGTCATGGTTTTGACATCACCTTGGGCCTATATTTTAACCGTGTCCCTCATAGCAGTCAATATTTGTATACTATGAATATAGAGAGCGCAAAACCCGAGAACCACAAAATTCTAGTTATATTTATTTACAAAACTTGGCCACTTTATGGCAAGGTCATAAGGGCGGTTCAGAAATTTTAGGTCAAAGGTCATTTGGTGGTTGAGATCATTAACTACCCCTAACATTTACCAAAATTGTCACAATCATGATTTTGCACAGTGTCACATGGTGTAAATAAGAAATGTGAGTGTCAGAGATTGCTTAAGGTCACTTAAGTTTATTGTATAAAATACTTAATGCTTATTCGCTCATAAAAATAAAAAAAGAAAATTAAGTTTTGTCACAATAATCTTTTAAGATAGGATTTGCACAAAATTGTATTAAAGCTTTTGGAGTATTGCTTCTATGGATATTATTTTTCTTGATCAGGTCACATAGAGTTTCAATAATATTTGCTATCTACTGAAGATAGCTTAGTTTGCTGTTTGTATACAATAACTACAAAAATGTTACTATGAAGGGCACACTCTACTTATCTGCTTTTTGTGAGCTTAGGGTAGTAATAAAAACATAGGTTTAATAATGTCATGTGAACAAGTTAGGCATGGCCATACTGTTTTTTTATAATGCAATATGTGAAACCAACTATCCATTGTGATATGTTAAAAAAAACAAGTCTGATGCTACCAAAATAAATTTTTTTGGTGGTTGTTATTTTTAAAAAAGAGCATTATTTAAGCTTTTATTTAGTAAATACCCCACAACAATAGGACATATGGATCCCAATATATGGTATGTTGAATGATGGCGCCTTGAAGGCAGAGAAACAGATGAAATAAGGTTTAATTTTTCAATATGTTATTGAGTCAATAAAGATAGCTTTGAAGATCATAATTTTGACTCACTTATCCTTGATTTAAAAAGCAACAACGTCACTTAATGATAGAAAACAGATTCCTCTAATGCATTCTGGAAAAAAATAAATTTTCATATTTTCACTCTTCTGCACCTATTTTTAGGTCAATTAAATGAATACAATGGTTTTGTATAGAGTTATGTTGTGGTGACTAGACATGCACAGTCTTTGGTCAGTCAAGGTGAATATAGCTTGCGGTCATTTAGGGGCCAAAAGCCTGCTGCCGTGTGTATGTCACAACCAATAGAGGTTGTACCCCATTAATATTGTAAGCTTTCAGAGAGAAAGAGGAAAGAGACAGATGCCAATGGGAACTTACCACATGTTATCAATTGATACACATTCATATGGCATACAGCCAAATATTAACCCTTACTGGCAATGTAGTGGTGGCCATTAGACACTAGAGAAATGATTTTGAGACTTGACCCCTTAGATTGTTTGCAAAAGATGTATGCAGTCAACCCGTTTCAGGTATATATTTTGCCCTTCATCTTCATCGGTTGATCCTTAGTGTAAGCAGGCATGAAATTTGTAAGTAGGGTTAGGGTTTATGGTTTAGGGTCAGGGTTAGGATTTAGGGTGTTTAGGGTTAGGGTTTAGGGTGTTTAGGGTTAGGGTTAGTGCTTACACTAAGGATCAACACATCTATCCCTGTTTGCACTTCAGCCCCAGATTTGAAAGTTAAACATTTCTGAGCATATCACCTTATAAGCATTGGGGCTTGTGGAGCTGAGAAGTACAAAAGGGAAATTTGATTTGGATCAACTGAAGATTAATTAAACCCTTTCAACCCCTAGTGGATTCTGTGTGTAAGTTATAACACATAAGTCAGTGGTTTTAACCTAGTCATTTGGGAAGCCATCTCAAAACCACTGACTTATGCAGGCGTCAAATTGAAGCGTGTACCCACCCTCCTCACGGGTCGCCATATATCGACGCCGACTCGACGTCGAAGCTTCAGGTCAATATATTTCTTGCTATAGTGAAGTCCTGGCGTTGTTTTATAAAAAAAAAAAAAAAAAAAATTTGCAAAAGATGTATGCAGTCAACCCGTTTCAGGTATATATTTTGCCCTTCATCTTCATCGGTTGATCCTTAGTGTAAGCAGGCATGAAATTTGTAAGTAGGGTTAGGGTTTATGGTTTAGGGTCAGGGTTAGGATTTAGGGTGTTTAGGGTTAGGGTTTAGGGTGTTTAGGGTTAGGGTTAGTGCTTACACTAAGGATCAACACATCTATCCCTGTTTGCACTTCAGCCCCAGATTTGAAAGTTAAACATTTCTGAGCATATCACCTTATAAGCATTGGGGCTTGTGGAGCTGAGAAGTACAAAAGGGAAATTTGATTTGGAGTAACTGAAGATTAATTAAACCCTTTCAACCCCTAGTGGATTCTGTGTGTAAGTTATAACACATAAGTCAGTGGTTTTAACCTAGTCATTTGGGAAGCCATCTCAAAACCACTGACTTAAGATTAGGCTAGTTCGGATTCATTTCGAGAGGCATAGTTTCTGCCTGTTGATTTCCAGACAACATGGTCATAAAAGTGCATAGGTTTAATTTTTTTTGGGGGCAAAAAATAATGGCTGATACATGTTGGATCTGAAGCGAGTATAGTCACCTGCCCTGCCCAAGAGTTTAGATAACAGGCTGACATATCATTGACACAAACAAAGGAAAGCTTGCTATATGGATTTATAACAACACTATCCAGGCAAGCAGCTATGATAGTGCTACCTGCAAAAGCAGGAGACATGATAGGCGTCCTCTACATCATATGCATTTCATATTATTCATGAGAGCGTATGCTTGAAGCACAAGTGTTGTTGGGGTCACATTGCCTTTATTTGCCGCCTTTGATCCTGGACATATTTTCCGACAGTTTCTTTGATGAATCCATTCTTCACTTTTCGCATATTCAAAAATTAGATCGGCTAATCAGTCAATCAATTAATCAATCGTCATTTATAACATACGGTTAAAGGCCGTGAAGTGCAATAGATTGCAACAATGGTCCTAAAACTAGTTAAATTGGATATCTTGGAAGGATACCTGTTGCACAAAATTAGCAATTTTTGTTCATGTTCAAAGTGTTTTAGGCCCATACACAGCCAGAGTTGTGTTAAACTAATTGTTGACATCCTAGAAGAAAGGCCTGCCAGAGAAAATTACATCGCTTTTGAGAAATGAGATGGTTAAACTCATGTGGCATGGCTACGTCAGATCCTATGCCAAATTCATCTTTAGTCCAGTCAAGTTGACAAATTGCACCTGATGTCCAATCTATTTTATGCTTAGTTCTAACATTCTTACCACTGGGAAGAATTGTGGTAAGCTAATTTGTCATGTCTTTTGAAAATGTTTGCTTGCTGAAAAAATTGGCTATAATTTTGAAATTCATATGGTAGATATTTTGTCGCCCACATCACATACTGTCTTATCTGACATTTTTTTACTTTTTTGAGATATTTTGCATATGCCCTTATAATGTTATGGTCTATACATGCACAAAGTTACAATCTTGAAAGTAACCTAATTAGTGAGATATTAATTAAGAATTTTGATCAATAAGCTGAAAACTGCATATTGTGATTTCACATACTGTTGTATGTTTCATTTACACATAATTTCAATAGGCGTATAATTAACGCTGTTTGTAAAACAAGCTGATTACACTTTTCACATACAGATCTATGTGCGTCGTATCTGCCTTGTGCATGAATATGACGTGTTTCACATAGAGATCTATCTGAACTCATTGAAATATAACGGTGAAATTAGCATCGTATGTGAAAATACAACTTTTTTGCAATTCAAATACAGACTTATGACTTTGTAGCTTTATATCAGGATTACAATATTGCACTTTCAAAACTCAGCAAGGTTAAAACTTAAACTTCAGAATGTTTTCTTCATATTGCAAAATTAAAAAGTAAATTGTGATGTTTCATTCCATAGTACAAACATGAAATCTCCCGGTAGAATTTCAATGATGATTTTCTCGAAAACGGCATTTCGTCAGATAAGACAGTATGTGATGTGGGCGATGATTTGTTTGAACAAGTTGTCTACCAAGACAGGGCATTAAGTGGTGAGGAGGAAGGAAGATTGGTTTTGTTTTCGAACATACGTAGAGATAACCTCAGGTGTGTATGCACTCCTTGGATACCTTGCCGGCTAAATCTCTGTCATTATCCAGGACCTCTAAGATATGTTCCAAACATTGTATTCATAAAATTCATTCGCAGCGTCTTCTCTGCCCGATGTGATGTCTAGATATGCAAAAGCTCAAGCTAAGTAATTTAGGCAATAACAAACATGTACACCATGACGATGTGTCACTCTCTCTATCTTATTGGATGCAATGATCAGCAGTTTATACAGGGTGATTTAAAAAATACAATACTCCATTCAAAGCAAAACTTTTCCATTTTTAATAGTGTATTATTCTACCTTTAGCTGAAAAAAATTTTTTCTTGAAGTTAAACAACGTTCACTGCGTTAATCGACTGACTTTTTTTGGAGAAAATAGGATCGATGGATGCTTTGTTAATTCAATTAAAAAAGCAAATCTCAACCCAATCCAAATCATGTACCAACAACTCTCAATCAATTAATCATGCCTCAACATTCTCAGCCAATTTAATCATTCCCAACAACTCTCAACCAATTTAATTCATGCCCAGCAACTCTCAACCAATCTTGCCTAACCACGCTCGACCAATCTGAATCATTCCCAACAACTCTCAATCAATCTTTATCATGGCCCGACAACTCTCACAATTCATAATAGGGTCCAACAACTCTCAACCAATCTTATCATGGCATGCCCAAAATCTCTCAATCAATCGTAATATTCCAAACAAACTCAACAATCTTAATCTGTCCAAAAAATACTCCAACCAATCGAATCATGTCCAACAACTCTCAACATCTTAATCATCCCACAACTCTAAACAAATCTTAATCAGGTCCAGCAACTCTCAACCAATCTTAATCATGTCAAACAAATATCAACCAATCGTAATCATTCCAACAACTCTCAACCAATTCTAATCATGCCCAGCAACTCCCAATCAATTTATTCATGCCCAGAACTCTCAAACAATCTTAATCATTCCAACAACTCTCAACAACTCTTAATCATCCAACAACTCTCAACCAATTTAATCATACCCATCAAACTCTCAACCAATATTATCAAGCCAACATCTCTCAACAAAATTAATCAGTTCACAACTCTCAAATGATACGTATAATGTTCAGTCCAGTGATACTTGAACAAAAAAACTGTTAGACTTATAGAGGTCTTTATCATGGTACCATAAAGCATTTTATATTTAGGTATTGTTTGTTGTCTGTTTCTCTTTGATATACAACAATTCATTTTGTGACTCAAATTAATTTTGGGAATCAATTTCTTTGCAAGAATCCATATGTAAGCACGCGTAAATTCAATTACATTGACTCTTGCAAAAATTTGGGAATGTTGGTGCGATTGTGAAAATTCCTGCCCCGAAAGTAAATTATTATGCAGTGGCTGAAATCATGTGGAGCACATATTATCTTGGGGAAATGCAACACTGGAATAGAAATGGACAAGTATTAATCTTCATCAGAGTACTTGTGGCATTCCAATAACAATCAGAGAAACTAAGGATTATCGTAACAATTGGCGTGAAATTTAGATGTGGGGAAAGCAGTCCTAGTCACGAGCAGTGAAAATGTATCTGGATAAAATTGAAAAGTAGGTGCAGTCATTCAAATCTATATCCTGAAATTTGAAAATGCATACCTGTATGAAATATTACAGTTTATACAAAATGTAATTGATAAGTAGTTTAGGTTTTGTAATTGAAGTGTTTTTTTAAAGGTGCTTGTTCTGAGATATGTCTATGTGTTCTCTACTTGATATGAGCAGCTGGCCTTGCCACAGAGCCCATCATGTTCCGTGGGAAACAAACGTGCAGTTTGATGGTAGAAGCATAATTGACACATTGCAAGCCCTATTCAATACTGTGCTATATTAGAGGTAACCATTAATTCTGGTTTGTAGGCTATAATATAGGCTATTGTCCTCACGTAGCAAATTAGTACGGAAACCCAATGTTTTCTCATAAATTAGTCTCTCATGTCTTGTCAAGTTGCTTTTTGAAAATCGCAGGTATGCAAGTTATGACCATTTCTTTGAACAGTTATTTGTGGATTTTGAAAATTCTGGAGCAGTTTTGCGTTTTTGGGGCATTTTGTTCGTCCTTTTGTGTTTTTGGGCATGAATTGTGCTGGTAGGCAAGATTATTCTGATTGTCTTTTGTCCTACAATGTAGTTCATGCTTTTTTGTGAAAACTGAAAGCCCTCATTATCATGCGGGCCTAGGAGCAAGGCTTTGCATTTGCAAAGCCATAGGCTGATAACCACTTGGCCGTAAATTTCATGCTTATCTAGGTAGAGAAGTTATTTTTTGCCAAAGGGTATTTGTTTTGTTTTTCCCACCAATATCTTTCCCATACTTCCCAGTGTCTAAAGTTCCATGTGCCTTGTACCATGTGTACTTACACTCATTCTCAGTTGCTCCTTAAGATAGTGCTTAGTTATGCAAGGTCCTCATTCACGAATGGGCAATGTTCAAACACTGGTTTAAAAGTGGCACATAATAATAGTAAATATGCTTGAACTTTAACCTTGTACGGTTAACTTGAAAACCGCCCAAATTCTCTCACTTCAACCAATCATCATAAGTGGCCTTAGATCACACAGCTACCTAAGAGCGCATATTTAGAGCCCATTCCACAATGCATCATTTTTGGTACATGTACATTCACCTCAATAATCCCATGCATGAATCCCGGCATGTGATCCCACCAATCCCATTTTAATACATAAAACTCGACCCCTTTACAAACAAAACAACACCCGTTCCTGCACACAAACACTATTACTACTTTAAAAAAAATTTAATATTAACAGGTTTTGTCTCCTAACACTTCTTTTCACTGACCACAAATTATTACAACAACATTACACTGCCCTAAATTTCTGACATATGTTTAGTACAGAACATTATAGGCACATTGCAATGATTATGGGATTAGTTCAAAACACCCTCTGCTACTATGAAGCAAGGTGAATGCAACAACTGTTTATTTCTTCGGGAAACTTGCATGAGGACATCAACCTTGTAGCTGTAACATTACTGAATGTGAAATTGTTTTGCTTTTTCAATATTTTTATGGGATTATAAAAGTGTTTAAAAACTAGTCTGGTATTATAAGTGGGGTAAAATTGCCCAATTTGAAAGTGTCGATGGTTGAAATCAGTGGTATATCAGTCGGGAGTTAATTGATATGTTATTTTATTAATTTTGTATTAATTGACCATTTACCAATAACTCTGTTATAACACCACAAGCTCATGTTGACAGGTGACAAACCACAGGCGACTGTCATGGTCAGGTAAATTACCACCAACGAGGTTGGACCATGGGACTTCAGAAATAATTTAGTTCAGTATATTAGACATGACAATAATGTATTGAAAGTGAAAACAGAGGTTAAGTCCCGGGGGGGGGGGGGGGGGGGGGGGGGGGGGAGGGTTGGGGGTTCTAACACAAATGACCATACAGGGACGTTGCCCCAGACCCCGGTCCCATTTTCAGCCTTTATGGTATATCAAGGACCCTTTTTTCAAGCCAAGTTTGGATAGCAATTGGGTCGTTTTTTTCAAAAATTTTCTAACAATTGTTGTGAAAAATTAGTTCAAAAAATTTCCTCAATTTAAGCCAAAAATGTCCAAATTTTGCTTAAATGTCAAAAGTTTGCAGGTGAAAAATGGCAAATTTGGTTAAATTTGGCCTAAAATTTGCATCTCGGTATAGACTTGGGTTCCCTTTTTTGGCAAAAAAATGGTATAGCTTGGGTCCTACTTACAGAGTCATGGGGGCACGTCCTACCCAAAACCAAAAGTTGAGACCCCCCCCCCCGGGGTAAGTAAGGGAACAAATTTAAAAAAAAAATTAAGAGAACGAAGAAGTATGAATTACTCTCCATTAAGTGTGTGTAAAAAGGATTCACACACACAGATTGACAAATCCGATTGCAGTGTCCACATGGAGCAGGTCTTACCGATTGAAATTCTCGACGACTTAAAGAATATTATACAAGCACAAAATATTTGCTGTTCTTGGAAGTTGAAAAAGCAAATAAACAGGTTTTCCATAACAACAAATATTGAATTAAAAGGTTATTGCCATTAAAATTTGCATATTTGTGTTTCGGTAGTTAAACAGACATTAATAACTGTAATGTCCTAAAGTTTACATGATGGCTATTGAATAGCCTATGTCACTTAAGTAATTGTCAAGTGAAAAATTAATTAAAAAAAAAATACATAATTTTATTGTTTTTTTGTATTTGTATTTTTGTGGAGTTAACATCATAATATTAAATTACGTATGACCAATTGAAGGAACCATTTACTATTGAAGGTTAAAGGGCATTTGTATTATCATACACATAAAAATAAAATTTTGGTGTTCAATTCAGGGGTGAATTAATACTCTGGTAAGCATTATAAAGATGTAAAAAACACCCGGCTTTAAAAAAATGGGAACGCCCTTTTATGAAAATTTTAATGACCCTTAAATAGTAAACAAGTGCAGTAAGGTACATTCAGATAATGCAGGGCCACTTCAAATCAATTAAAGGTGCATTTTGTGCTCGAACACCTCATTTTTGTTTAGGGTATTAGAATCCCGAGAAAAGATTATTCCACAATTTCGTGGATTTTGATATGAGGCGGTTGATGTATTAACAAATGTTTATACCGATGACCCCAGAGGCCAAGGCCATGCGTTATAATTTCTGTACTTTAAGGACAGAAATACAAAATTGACTAATTTCTTCCAGAGTAGATCGAAATTGCAAGTATGATTAGGCAACATGCTATACTTTGGCTAGCGGGTCAGATGATGTAAAAAATAGCCTCCTTTTTTTTTGGTAAGTCAAGGGATGAGGCTGTGGATCACGAAAAGCCAAGGTGTTGAAGTGTTGCGTTCATGGATTAGAGCTTTCAAATAGCAGTTTATAAATAAATTACGTAAGAACAAAAAGAAGTAACATTTTAAGTTAGGCTTGAAAAAGACTGCTGACAACTTAGTTGGCCTAATAGAGAATTTTTATGTAAATTAACGCAATCGGAAAACAATTGTCATCATCATGGAACTTATATAGTAATTAATTACTGAAGGATGTACTGTGGAATATTCAAAGAGGTATAGATCTTTGATTGTACCCTATTGTAAAGTGTAGGTATATGCAAAATCAAGCCTAATTTAAGTCAGAAGTAGATTCATTAGGGCAGACTGTCCTTTTTAAGGACTATTCTTGTTAAATATGTTTCTTATTTAATGTGGCAAATTAAATATAGTGTAAAAGACAAATGACTAATAGTCATTTGTCTTTTCGCACTATAGTTTAGTGTCATATCAAATAAGAACATAATTTTAAGACCTATTTTCATTTTACACTTGATCTTGGAAACGTTGTATTGCCAATTGTGTGAATGTTTTAGTTAGGTTGAAAACCAAACTTTGTCCAGGCATGTTTCTCTTTGAAGTGTTAACAGATTCAAAAGATAAATTAACAGATTTTGAACACAGAAAATAAACAAAAGATTAAATAATAGTAGGGCCTACATCAGATTTAAAGTACTTGTGGAATCAAATTAACATTTTAGAGGAACAATTTATTCAATGAAGCTGTTATTCACATGATCAAAAGTATGGTGTGGGTGTATTATTTCCCATTCTGCACTGTTTGAAAAAATCAAGTAGGGCACATGTGGTCCAGTGGATAAGACGGCAACTCATGATCTGAAGGTTGTGGGGTCGAGACCCGCTGTGGCCAATTTGTTGTGCACTTGGGCAAAGGCACTTTACCTCACTTGCTTGTCGACCCAAGCGATATCGGGTAGCTGTTAGGGGGATATTAAAATCTAAGTGATAGGGATGTGCGCTTCGCCAGCGCGGTGGGGGGGGGGGGCAGCTAGAGTGACAGCGGAAATGATGTGACGATTTCTGATTGCAGCGTAATAATAATAGGCTTGCGCTTTGAATCCTTGGAAAAAGGCGCTATAAAATGCTGTATATTTTATTATTATTATTCTTATTATAATGGACAAATGCTACATCAAAGCTACTTACATGAAATGAATCTGTATCAAACAAGTCAAAATGTAGATCTTGTAGGCCTACTGACTACAAGTACATATACATTTTAAATAACATTGAAGTGTTGTTTGTTTTGTTGAGAAACATGTTATTGATATAAAAAGTTAAACAAAGTTTTAAAAGTTTCTTAACGATGTTATTTTTTCTTTATTGACCTAAAATAGAACATGAATTAGGCCTACATGATATTCCATTATCAGGCTATATCTTATTAGCCAGTTTCATTGTTGCTTTTTTATTATGGAAAGTTCTTTTACGTAATCAAAAGAAGATTTTTCATTGCACTTCATCTACTTCACCTTTACCAAAGTATACTGAACAAAAATAGTTTGCTTGCAAACCAGAGCACACTTTATACTGCATAGAACGTGTCCTTGTATGGCCAGGCTTCTGACCCTAGGTGGTATTTTAATCATTCGCAGTGTTATATGAAGTGCAACTTAATGATGGCAATAAGCATCATGTGTTTGGCTCCCTTAACCTTGCACTGTGTTAACTTGAAGCAGCCCAAATTCCCTCACTCCAACCAGTCATAAGTGCCCCTTACAAACACACTGCTATCTCAGAGTGTATGAGGTCATCACAATGCACCAGTTTGGGCACATTTCACGTCAATAATGTCATTTGATGCCAGCATGGGATCCCAGCAAAATCCCATTCTTAAAGTATGGTGGCGCTTCACGTTACTTCCGTGAATTTAATAAAGTGATGGTCACACCTTTCCAGGATTTGATAAAATCATCAAACAAAATTGTATTAATGTGCCAACATTTCTATTGTAAATAATATATAAAGATACTTAAAGGATGTGTTGGTGTCTTTGAATGACATCAATTAATAGGCTACTGCATCATTATGCTCTGGTTTGTTATATCTTGGGAATGAAATGGATGTGAGGGCTCCAAATTTCAGGAGGAGATGATGAAAAAAATGACAGCCTTTCATCTGATAGCAAAAACAATCGAACATTAGCGACCTTTAAAAATAAAAACTCGTTATTTAAGTGCCATTCAGGGATTCGTGTCGTGATAATAACCTCATCTGTTTTGCCCTGTAGTTCAACAAAAATACTTTGGAAATCCACACACAAGTTGCCCTGCAAATTCAGAAGTGATTGTAACATTCACTAGCATTTCACATTTGGTGTAATTTCATTTCATAACCAATATTAAGCCACATGTTTAATCAGATGAAAAGATGTTTCCATAAATTCCATTTGTATGGGGTAGGGGGTAAAACTTAGAGTGGACATAGAGATTTTGAAAGTTACTGTATTTTCCTACAGCTAATTATGATTTCAAGAAAAAATTATTCCTCACATCGACTCAATTTTTGAAATAGTGAATTAGTTGGAGGTATGACAGTAAATTTCACCTGTATGGTAATGAATGAGGTAGAAAAACAGGAACGAGTGTGGCATGTGAATGTACTTTATCAGTGAAACAGGTGGAAGCCCTCATAACTTAGAATAGTCAGCGTTAACTCTTATGCAGGGAGATATACAAACCAACAAAGTTCTTATATTTATTTCTGGCTAGGAATATTTGGAATAACTTCTTTACACAGGGCAGATGACACAAGAATGACACAAGCCAACAAAGTCTGAATTTCTGTGGCTTAACTCTTTTACATGGGGCAGATGGCGTGAACCAACAGTGTAATTTTTTGTGGAATGTTTTGCATAACTTTTTAACAGGAGCAGATGACATAAGTCAAGATAAATTTTTGTAGGACTAATAACTGAATTGAGACGATCCCCGAAATGCAGGAAAATCAAAATTTCTTGAAATTCTGGTTTAAATGTCTTGTATGGGTCAGACAATCTGAGCAAACAAAATCCAAATTCTGTTTGAAAAAGTGAAAGATTGAAAGATGACAATTAAGAACAATTATTGTTTAATAAATCCAGTAGTAAATGAATCCAAAATGATTGCAGTTATATTTTTGCGACCCAGGTCAATATATTACCTGTTGACAGACAAAATGACTGACTCCCCGTGCCTTACAAATAAGATAGATGATTATTTTGGGTTTTGTATGAACTGACGTCATGAGGCCTGTGTGGCGAGTGGCCCCATGAGTACTCTCAACAAAAATGAGGCCGTCTTTGGCTAGGATTGATCCAAGTCCTGCATCAAATTTATCGGCATTTACTTAAAATTCTGGCGGTAGCACAGCATTCTATTCCTCTATCCCAATGGTAGAGTATCACGCCACTGTCTAATGTGGGTGTTTCACTTTGTGAAAGACATCAATGATAATAATATGGGTCAGTGACTTGATGAAGGTTTTAATTAATATGGGTGTCTTAAAAAAGAAATAATGTCCAATTTCAGTGTTTCTTGTACCTGAATGCTAGGGCAGTTATCAACTGCATGTATTGATTCGATCTCCATGGCTAGCCTGTACATCAAGATGTATGGTCAGTTTAATGACAAGCTGTAAATTCGACTTAGCAAACTTCACTGATGATTTTGCACACTCTATGAACTCTGCCTGTTCTAGCTTGAGCTAGCTTGCTAACCCTTTGACGATGTAGTCACTTCAAAAAATATCAAAATTATGTATTTTTTTTTTTTTTTTTTTTTTTTTTTTTTAAATTACATTAAAATGAGTCCAAAACAAGCCTAGTCTTAGGTCGTGTGTTTTGGAAGCCATCTAAAAACATTGACTGCGTGTGTATAAGATGGTCTCCCCACTTTGGAAGTGATGCATCATTGTCACCCAAAAAGACCCCATTAAAAAAAAAAAAAATCTTAACAACTGTCACGCAGTCACTCAAGACCCCTATTTTGTGGAAGGTTTATAATTCATACAAAGACCTATTTGGTTTAATTTAGAACATTTGTGACCCAAGTAACCCATATTTGGGGGGGGGGGTCCACCCCACTTTGTAGGTGATGCATCATTCACCCAAATACCCCCATTTTCCTCCTTTTAATCTTAACACGTTAACCCAAATACAAACCTATTTTTGGTTGAAATATTTTTAATTCACCCAAAGAACTATTTGGTTTAAAATTAGCACATTTGCCACCCAAATAACCCATATTTATGTGTAATTTTTCTTTCTCTCTCACCCAAAGACCTTTTATTGTGCACAATACATCACCAAATGGCCCTTGGTTTGGCCTTACTCCTAGATCCTTTATCTATTTCATATGTGAATGTTCCATTTGAACCAGGTTAACTGTAGTAAACTGGTTAACTAGATTCAAATGGGTTAATCTAGATCAGCTGTTTTTCAAAACACTGCTGAACTGAATTGTGAAAATGAGTCGATTTTTGAAAATCAGTTCAATCCAGTGAACTTGATTTTTGATACTTTTGCTTTAGCTAAACTGGAAATTCAAGAAGGAAATACAGAGCCTTTTGAAAAATTGGTGAAGTTTAATCACCTGCAGCTTGTTTGATTGAGGTCAAAATTCTATGGGATTGTTACTGAGAATCGCTTTTGGTTTGAAAACCTAACTAATAGTGATATCAAAACAGTGCTATGTAGCACGTGAAAGCTATTTGAAAAACCAACCCCAGAGCATGTTCAATATGATGTGGATTTTTAAGCAGCACTGGCAATTTTCTCAAAATATGAAATTCTTCAATTTGATCACAAATTATAGTCTAGGCATTGGAAGAATAGAGATATAAAAATAACATACCCAAAAACAGATATGGACATTAATAAGAGGCTAAAGACAATCCAGGTAATTTGTACGCCAATTCTAAGTTTGCCGTAACTTTAATATCAACAAAAAACAAATCCATGTATTACAGGAATATCATAGACCTCGTACTCATTGATATTAAAAACCACAAAGTTCACAGACCGGTCAAACAGGGTTCATACCATGAGAATCAGGCTCCGGCGTGTGTGTCCTTGTTTTAAACGCAATTTCCATTGTCTGCTGAATAAATGTTGCCGGCGACATTAATTATAAAAATCGTTCTGTTTACCCATAAGGGCGCTGATTCTGGCTTAAACATGTCAGGGAGGCTAATGTATAATAAAAGCTTTACCACCATGCAAAAATATCAATTTTGAAAAATTGTGAGGGCGCACTATTTTTCAAATGTACAAGTGTCTTCTCTTTAAAGACTAAGCAGTGGTATTTTATTGACTAATTGTGGCAACTTTAGGGGATCATTGATTTAGGGAAGAAAGCTTTCAAGTTGACAAACCAATGCTTTCCCCAGTTTAGGGGTATTAGATTTAAGACACTCTGGCTTAATTTTCACAAAGTTAGGGGTGTTGAAGCAGTAATTTACCTGAAACCTATGGTGATTTTGATGACATTGAAATTTGAAAAAATAAATTCAGGGGATCATTGTATTCAATGGGGGATAAGAAGCGATTCTTAAATCTGGTAAATCTGGACAAAATCGTAATCCATGTATATTGATATCTTTATTGCATACCCTGCAAGTGGCTGGCGGTGATTTAGGAATACAGTACATGTTTTATGATAGTGGACATTCTAAGAGTGCACATAAAAAGCCTGACTTGAGATCAAAAAGCTTATAAACCTGCAAATGTCCCAGATTTTAAAGTGGGGTATTGTTCACCATGCAAGCCTGAACAGTTTGATTCAAACATGTTACAATTATATTCTTGTGTTCCATTTTTTGTGCCATGCATATGTTTAGTATATATTTTGAGTCACCATCACTAGCATGTTATTTTGCAGGAGACATCACAAATTTCCCAAATACTTCATTTCTCTGTACCTATATGGTGATTGTTCTCTCTAACCCTATCACTACCTAAACCCACTAGAACTCAATGAGCTGAGTTAGAAATGCACTAAGTCCAAAAAGATGTGTTGACGTCAACGCTCATATGGGCACAAAATCGCTGGCCGGGCCAGCGACTCCCTCGTGGCTTGTCATCCCTGCTCGTGGGAATGGTGCACCGGAGGCCCCGGGTTCGAATCCCGCCATCGCCAGGGACGTCCGGTCTTCTTTAGCTTCTATCCCTTTACCCCTTCCCTTTCTCTCTGGAGAAAAGCTAGAAACAAAAGGATGTTAGGGTTTAAAGAGTTTAATGGGATTGTATGCACTGTTCCCTGATTTAAAAGCTATTATAATAAATTTACACATTTTTAGTCCCCACATTATCACTGCTTATCCCTTTAAATGCTTTACTAACAGCCAAAGTTTAACACATTTGAGTGTTTTTAAAGATCTTATTCAGATATTTTAGGTGCTTATTCAAGCACCACTGACCTATGGCTAGGCAAGGTTTTGAATTTGATTTGAATGCAATTTTTATGTTGATTACAAGTATGGTAATAACTGTCCATAATTTTTAGAAAATTATTGACAATTTTTAGAAATATATTAAAAAAAAGAATGGATTTGGAGACTACACTTGACTCCCACTTGCAGAAGGTTAACCCCTGAAGTCTATATACCTCCTTCCTTACAGTACCTAAGTTGTACTCAGGAGTTTAAAGCTTACACATGAGACACCAGTTATGGGTTACAGCAAATCAAATTGATTAGTCCCTCTGTCTTCCTCCTAATTAAATGGTGAACTACATGTTTCTTGTCCATTAGATTTCATCAAGTTTACATTACCATAATGGTGCTCATCAGGTATGGCATTCAAACTGATTAACATTTAATACCGGTGCATAAATACATCGCTGTTGATTTAAACGGATTCCTCAAACCGTCTCCTTAAATTTATATATTCATTCAAAGTTGAGTTATTTACTAGGTGTTTACTGATTGAATATTCTTTCAATGAGGACTCCAAAAATTGGTTAATAAATGGCTAAGTTGGGAATATTCAAATTTTATTGGTTGTGCTCAAGCATCTAATAACTTACGGCTGTAGATACACTGCCGTTTTCTTACGTGGTAGCCTATACGGCAGCTACACATGTCTAAGTCTAGTCTACCGCGGTCAGCTACTGCACAGTACACACTGGGTAGGTGGCGAGCGGTAGCTTGCAACTAGTCGTCCAAAGTACAACAGTTATTAGGTAAACAGTAATTGGCTACTCTGCTGTACCTACCACCCCCTGTTACCCCTGTAGTTTGCCCCTAGTGGAGAGAAGGTGGATGTTGAGTAGACGTACCGGATTAACACTCAGCTCCAAGTAGCTACCCGTTTACCACGACGCCATTTTGAGATTGGATGAAAATTTCCATGAAATGATGGGCGCTAATACACTCGGGCTCCGTTTAGCATTTTTTGAACGTTTTTTAGGAAAATCATTACGAAATTAAATCGGGCATCATCGAAAACCCCATATATTCCCGCCATGTAATAAAAAATGCAAATATATCCAAAATATCAAAAACAAAGATTGGCCATGAGAAACACTTGCGCGCGCTTAGAGCCGGTGTAACCACGTAGCTACTCCACGACGGTGCAGACAGCTGCTGTGTGTACACTATCCGTCTATGTGGCAAAAATACCACGGAATCCTGGCCGGCGAGTGTACGTCTAGTGGGTAGGTAATCCATGTCTACTCTGTGGTAGCTGTGTGGTAACTACCATGAAGAAATAGGCTGTGTACCTATGATTGTGCCATGATATTGAATAATGTACAGCTAACATAATAGCTTTGAAGCTTGGAAGAGGCTATAATTATAATAATTTTGTTGTATGGGTTTTATAATATGTGTTTAATTTGGGGGTGCTTCCATTATTCAGTTTCAGCTGCATTCAAACCAATCTTGGATGGGAATCAGAGGGTGTATTGAGTCAATCCCACAATGCACCAGTTTTGGGTAAATTTCACCTCAGTATGTTCATGTGATCCCCCAGAAATCATACTCTTAATGCATAAAAATCCTGACTTCTACACTCATTTTGAAGTAGCATAGTATTTACATTTGCCATACTATTTTAAAATACCTTCACAAATATGATTGCATAATAAGGGAGAGATAAGAATTTTTTAAAAAAAGCCTAGTTTCACTTTTCTAGCATTATAGCATGCTACATAGGTATGGCCAATACTATAATTGTAGAAAATCAACATACACTCTATACACATTTTGGACCTACAATCTAAAAACTGGAATTGAGTGTAGGCTTCCCATATGATCAGGCCCGTATGCAGGGGTGTGGTCGCACCCCCCCCCCATGAAATTCCACAAAAGGGGCAAAAGGTCCACTCATTATGACCTGACCATAGCTATTCTATGTTGTTGCACAATAGTCCCATATGGGAGGCATACACTCAATTCTGGTTGTGCCTTCCATGGGGGTATATGTAATTCATCTGGAATAGCCCAATGTGACATAATAAATAGGCAAAATAACAAGCTTTTAAGAATTGCCTGCTTATTTTCAACATTGTTTTAATAACTTGCCTGCTTATTTCAGAGTTTCATTTAAACCCAAGACAAGGTTCAGTACTTGTAATGTATTTTGTCCTCTCTGTTCTTATTCTGATCATGGAAATGCTAGATTTACAAATCCTTGAAAACATTTCATCAAAAAGATTGTCTTCATTGACTATGATTGATTGTCTGTTAGAAAGCATTAATGAAACATTCATCTAGGTGCTTCGATGGTTTATGGTGATGTATGATGACAAATCTATATACTTGATGGATCGGGTAGTCGATATTGACAGTTGGATCTTGGCTATTATTGTTGTCTCTATATTAACTAAGGTATCTGCTGTAAAAAACATGCACATGTTTATAGGGCCTGCATGCTTTGATGCATTATTTTAATAGGTACAGCTTGATCAAAAATTATAATTAAGTTGTTGTTTCAGAGAACTGCTTGTGATCTCAGCTTTAAAATGATGCAAATTTTGTAAAAATTGGGCACTGGGATGTTTAATTTGCAAAAAATAAATAAATATAGGTGTATAGATGAAAGACATGTATAATGAAACAATAAACACATAGTCAAAGGATTACAGCCCTTGTGAACTCAAATTATTTGGATGCATGGGTACATCGTTGCCAATTTCGGATGAAATACACAATTTGTAATAATTTTTTTCCTCACTATCAGAAGTACTTAAAATGAATAAGATTGAGGCTTAATGAGCAACCTATGGATTACGAGACCACAAGATTATGAAGTACACCATTGCGCTGTGCAATCAGAATTGTGTGTGTGTGTGCATGCACGTGTGTGTGCATGCATGTGGGTGTGTGTGCGTGTATGCTGGTGTGTGTATTTGAGAGAGACACTTAAAATTCTTAACCCCTGGACACTGCCCGCCAAATGCATTGGTTATTCATAGAGTTTTGTAAGAGAAGGTATAGTCTTCTTCCCACAATGCATTTCTTTCAAATAAATTTTGCACTGGTTGCCACATGAGTTCATAGTGGCAAAAAGTACTTAAATTTGTAAGATTAGGATGAGTTCTGTTCATTTAGGTACTTTTGGACAACAACCAGTGGAAAAATTGTATTGGAAGAAAAAGCATGTGGGAAAGCCACTCTACCTTCTCTTGGGTTTTATGTCATTAGCCAATCAGGGGTTATATCATTTTATACCATATGTAAAGAACCAATCAGAGACACTTTAAGAGGGGGGGGGTAAATGAATACAGTCTAAAGTGTAATAATCAATAAGTGCTTGTTCCATAAGTTCCACAAGTAGACAACATTCTGTTTCATCAGTAAGTGATCCTAAGTAATAAGGAAAAAAAAAACAGGAACAACTGAAAATGAAATTTACCAACAATTTCTTTAACAATATCATAAATATTTGTCCTGTTTACCAATATGTTATATCTTGAAAATGATACAGTTACATTAGTTACAGATTAAGTAGCCTTAGTGATGCCCAAAATGTCAGAATGCACCTCGCTCATTCTCGCCTCTCACTCTCAATTTGTGTTTTTCCTTCCTTCCGACAGGAGGTAAAAATTTGGATATTTTCCTGTAAGCATGATATTTTTTAAAACAAAAAAGTGTCTTGTTAAGCTGACGTACAACGCGAGTGTTGCCATGCGGGGTTGCCGTGCACTCAGTTATGTCAGATGAGGATTCCCCATGGGTAACACAGTTCGTTACAGGATTTTACCGCTGCACATTGTATAAATGTGTCCTATTTTTTGATGATCAATAATGCTGTCAAGTACCGATTCAAAAAGAGCTAATGAAGTTTCACACATTTTTTTATTAGACTTGCTGGAGTGATATGAGGCCGTATCATCTTTTCTACAATGCTGTTGCCATGGCTTATATGTGCAAAATTTCCAGCGATTCATGACAACCTTTTGTATTCACAAGTTTGACAAAAGTGCAGCAGAAAATCTTAATCCTCAAAAAAAAGAAAACAAAAAGCCAAAGCAGTAATAAACCACATTCCTTATGGCATAATAATGCCTAAATTTTTATCTATTGAATTTTTTATCACCATTAGTTTCTTGGCCTATCTATCAGCATGTAAGCATTATTTTAATTGTTACTTGGCAGGGGTAATATCATGTAGTAAGCAAATTAGAGGTACTGTAAGAATGGTGGTATGGTTTACACAGAGATATAGAAGAACTATTTTGATTGGATACTCAAAAGGCCATCTCGTGTTGTGTCCTGTAATGAGCCAATCAGATTGTATCATAAGTGGTAGTGTCCAGGGGCAATTTAGGAAGCAATTCAGTGAGCATTTTATTTTGTCATAATTTTGCCAGAAATTTGTTACACATGTTAGTATTTAGTTTGGATTCATTTAAAGTGCATCTGAAGTATGTCTGATTGATTTTCATTCTTATATTTTTGGGTTGTTTGAGGTTGGAGTTTTCTGCAAGTCAAAGTAGCACAAATTTGTATAAATCTTTTTTTTTGAGTATGTGAATATACTCAAGGTGTCCTCCTGTATCAATTTGATCCCTTATGTGGTTTTGTACCTCAGCTTTTGGATTCACCATTACCAACTTGCTATTTTTGTGCCTTGCGGGGAATTTTTTTTCCTATGGGACATTTACATGGCATCGATGGAAGCTTCACATTATATAACACTATACATTGTTTGTCTACCTTTGCTCCTAATCTGTATCGTGTGCTTTATTTCGTTAACAGAAAAAGCACATGATATAGCTTAAGTGTGAAGGGTATAATATAATTATGCCCATTGTTCTTCATCACAGTTTTAATATTTATTAAGTTTATAAGATGGATGATATTATGCAGCCATAAAACCTTCGCACAACTTTCTGATTTGTCCGTAGGTGTTTTACTATGGGAGTTCTGAGACAATAGAAATCCTGGACAAGGCTCGTACAGCTAACAGCTTCATCTTCATAGAAGGAGAAGTCATCTTCGAGGTGACAGATGTGGAGGCCATCGATCCAATCACATTCCAGACGGAGGAAGCTTTTCTCAGGTTGCCCAGATGGAATGCAGAGGTAAGAATGGTCTACTAGTTCTTAGGCTGGGAAACGGATGCCTTTCTTAAGATTGCAGATGACTCTTATTTTCTTAGCAGCCTAGGGTGTGTTGACTGATGCCCATACAGGAATGTGCTGTCAATATGGATCTTGTGTTTGGCTTTCTGGTATATGAATGGCCCCACTTTCATGGCAATTTTGGTATAGAAATAAGTGACATTTTCAAAGTTTTCTCACATTTGTCAGAAAAATTTGCAGATTTCCAGACTCTGGATCCAAAATTGACCAAATTTGCCAAAACTTTGACAAAGTTTGAAAGAAAAAGGACAAATTTGTGTTAATTTTGATCTAAACTCTGCATTGTATAACTATGGGTCCCATTTTTGGCAAAAAATTGGCAATATGGATTCTATTCTAAGAGGCATGTTCATAGCCAAACCAAACTTGAGAACCCACAGTTTGCCCAGATTTGGAATCATTAACAGATACTCTTGACCTTAAGAAACCACAAGAATTGTAGTCCTTTATTATTTCTAACATGAAAAGTAATAATTGGAAAAAACTATAATAATAACTGTAATAATAAATAATTATTTTGCAACTCTTATTTCAGACCTTGTTTGGAATGGAACTGTCCAATTACTATTGGGAGTTAATTCTGGCTATTGTGCCCCAAATTTGAAATCTTTTGTCAATTGTTGATGTCTGTATAAAATACAACCAAGGCTTATCCTTTAAGATCAGTGTGTATAGTCTCTATTCATGTTATATTAAGGCACTTTTATTCATCTCTCTATCAATTTAAAAAAAAAAATTGGCAACAAAATTTCTTTTATAAATGAATATGGACCTCATCATTTATCACTCCAAGAGTGTTCAAGAATTGAAATGTTGCCATTCTTGAAAAGATGGCCGAGAACAGTCAAGCATTTTTATTGACCCAAGCTGATACTAATTAAATAATCATTCTTGATATTAAAATGCTGTAAATTCTATTGAATGGAATGACGCAAATAGTTCCAACTGTAAGGAGGATGCCAATCACCTATTTGGGATATTCTGGCCTTTATCTGAAGAGTTACCGCACAGGGTTCGGCCCTGATCATTTATTGTACTTTGGCCATTTTGGATTTTGACCAATTTTCCTAGATTTTGAGGATTTTGAAACAAAAGACAAATTTTTCTTCAATTTTTTGTTGTTAAATTAATCCTTATCCAATTATCTTTCATATAAAACATGTCAATGGCTTGTCATCCACTTAATGTTCTTCTGATGGCTATTTTTTAAGCACCTGAAAAACAATACGCTCACAGCCGCCATCTTGGATTTTCAGCCAATTTTTCATTTATTTGCTAGTTTTGTTGCATTTTGAAACCATGGACAATTTTTTTTCTTCAAATTTTAAAGCTTACAAGTAATTCTATGACAATTATCTTTCATATAATACAACTTAAATGCTTGTCTTCGACTTAGTTATCATTTTTGGAATTAATGATCGAGTTGTCTATGTGCACGAAACCCGGTGACTGGTGCAGAAATGGCATTCTTGGCAATTTGCCCGCATCATAAACCAGGTGCGCTTAAAGGCTAGTGAACTTGACTTTCGATTCGCTGCATAATATGACAGGTGCGTTGTTTAGAATGCCAAAGAGCAGAGTCAATTTGTCAAAGCATCAACACAATGAGGGATAAAACCTTGGGTTGTTACTATTTTGGAAGCGTCAATGGCACAAGCAAAGAAACTTGGGGTGGTTACTATTTTGAAAGCATCAATAAATGGGGTGAAGCAGCAAGAGCAGTGGAACGCACTAAGACTGATGGATAATTGATTTCTAAATACTATTCTCGCAAGTCAGAAGGTCTCAAAGGTCTGAAACGTATAATCTGGGAGACAATTTTAGTTCCGCAATGTTTGACTTTTCTTGGCTATTGTTATTGATAAAGTAAAGTCACGTCTCGTGACGAGCAAGCTCGTGCGCCGATTGCCCATCTCTCTTTCCTTGGGCGTTTTGGGCCAGTACTCCTCCGTATTATTCTGCTGTTGGTGGTTCGCCACTCCTCCCGCTCCGCGATCTGTTTACTTTCCCAGCATTGAGTAATGCCGGTACCCATTTATAAAATACACCTGGGGGGAGAGGATTAATTAAGGTAAAGTGCCTTACTCAGGGCACAACACGTTGGCAGCAGTTGGACTCGAACCTCGACGACCTGTGGATTGCGGGACGAGCGCTCCATCCACTGACCACACGTGCCCTATTGATAATATTGCCTGTAGAAATAACCGTTAAAAAAGACACTAAATGAAGACATTACTTTGCCATAATTTGGACTGCAGGATTTTAGCTATTCCAGATGAATTCCATACACCCCCAATGGAAGGCACAACTGTAATTGAGTATATCCCTTCTACATGGGGAGTATTGAATTCATGTGGAATAGCACAGAATAGCTAGGGTCAGGTCATGATCAGTGTATAGATTTTACATGCAGTACATGTGACACAAATGCATTGATCATGACTTAAACTTGGCTATTCCAAATATATTCAATACCCCATATGGATGGCATATGAAGAGCTGATATGCAAAAGGGCTTACATCCATTTTTGCACTTTCGAGAAAAAGAGGAAAAACTGATATGGGGTCAGTAAGGTGTTTTAATGATTCAATATTAAGTTTATTTTTTAGAACCGGTGTAAGACAATATAAAAAAGGTAGGATCGACCAAATGTTATCTTTAATTTTTCTTAATTATTAATTAACTTTAATTGAAAAAGTGGATGTAAGCCCTTTTGCAAAACAACTATTTGACCCTTTCTCTTAAAACCACCTTTGTGATTAAAATTGATTCAATCTTTTGTCACTACATTATTCATCTTGACTAATGTTTTTAAAATCAAAAAGAACTAATTGAATATCTCATTTATTTTTTAAATTATGGACATTTAATTAAATTGGTCAAAATGTCATTTTCTGTCATTTTTTAAATTTTTCCGAAACAGCAACTTTTGTTAATGAAAATAAGTTATTTCACACATAGTGACTTGAAAATAGTTTATTCTGGTTTTAAAAGTTAAAGAACATTAAAGGCTACCATAAAACATCCAAAAAAAGGAAACAAAAACATTTTCTAAGATTTTATAGCCTTTTTAAGTCAAAATTTCCGGAAATTCCCGAAGATTTCCGAAAGGGAAAAATTACGATATCTCAGGAAGGGAAGGGGGTATGAATGTCAAACAAGCACCAAAATGTGTATTTTTATTGGCATTATAACGTAATACTAATAACTCAATTTCGGTAAAAATGGACGTAAGCCCTTTTGCATATCAGCTCTTCATATACTAAAATCCATTATACCTTCCATAGAGGATACAAGGAATATAAATAGAATAACCCAACCTGTCAAATCACAGAATAAGGCCTGTAATGTAATTCACTGCCATGATGGTGGTGCTATTACGTGCTAATGGACAAGGTTTTTGGAAATGGACATGGATGTCGTTGACAAACATGTAAAATCAAACTATTTCAAAAAATTGCTTTTCGGCAAATGGGAGTATCTTTTAAATGAATTTCTTGTTAACAATTTTTTGTATTTCTTTTGAGGGTCACAGGGGAATAGTCTGGCAAAATACAAAAAATACTCTCAATAAACTTCCTACCAACAAATCACTACATAAAGAAGTGTAGATACCTTTTCAGAGTTATGGTTGTTGTAAACAGAGCTTGCGAGGTCATCACGACCTCTTCATTTAGTAATATGATGAATCCATCCTAGTCACATGACCATCCATGGAACGGTCAATGTGTGACAGCAGATCACCGTAGATGGCAGGAAGGTCATAGCCATAGTCTCTGTTGAGTGTTGGTTGTTGGGTGCATATCTTGACATCTTCTCTGATCGTTTCATCACAAGGCCAAATGAAGAGGTTGTGATGATCTCACCAACTCCGTTTGCAAAGTGCCTTTGTAAAGTTGCTCTGTGCGTTGCATTACCGATATAATTGATCACCTTCTGTAGCAACTAATGAAACTCGCTGTAAATCCTGTTAAAATGAATTTAACTTTATTGTGGTACTGCTGTGTATAGTCATGGACAGAATAAGGCGACCAATTGCGCGTCTGATGTAATTTGACGGTGCAGAACAAAAGTTTACTTAAGTGAATTATTGTGTCCGTGCATCAAAACCCCAAATCAAATAGGCCATTTTTTGACATTTTAAATCATATTTTGTTCGAACATGCCCTTCCCATACTATACATTCATCCAATCACAGTCCACACCGCGCTGATTGACAAACTTTGACATACTCGCAATTGGTCAGCTAATTCTGTCCCTGACTATAGTATTTTGTATAGAATCTGCAGTCCAGATAAAGCAACTCACTGCCATTAACTACATTTGTCATATCATCATAATAAGAGTCCAATCACCAGTTAGTTGTGATTCTGTTCGTCTGGCCTCTGGATCACCCTGCATCCTCAACCAATTATGACACAGTTGTGGAAACAGTTTTGCCATACAATTCCTGGCAAGCATCAACAGCCCTTGCCTGCCTGCCCTACCCTGGATCAATTGATTTTCAGATGAGCAAGACCTAGATCAGTAGCGGCAGCCTTCTCCGATTCCACAACGATGCTATTGATCCCTCCATACTGATACTCTCAAACATCTCAATTTTTCTGGTAATTTATCTTTGCGCAAATCGTGAACATTAGGAGCTGCGAATTACTGTTGTCATAAGGTTAAATTTTGCTAGCCATTTATTTTTGTGCAAATCATTGCCGGGAAATAGTGTTCTTACAGGAATCTGATCAGAATAATTATTCATTTATAGAATATTGATTACCCTTGCCTAATTATGAAAATTGTCTTGCTGTGAAAATAAGTTGTTTTAGAGTGTTTGCCCAACGTCAACTAAGATGCCATGTTTGTTTTTTGAGGATGAAATTAACCCTTTGGGCTGGCAGCTCAGAGACCTTCAAAATTAATAATTCTCATGACCATAATCAGAATCAACATGGAAATAACATTCAAATGAGTACAAACAAACCTAGTCTTAGGTCAGTAGCTTTTGAATTAGCTCCCCAAATGATCACAGGTTATATTGGAAGCCATCTTTAAAAAAAACACTGACTTATGTGTTATTATATAACCCAAACAGAATCTACCAGACTTAAAAGGGTTAAATAAAAAATCAATGGGTAAATAAATTGGATTTCAGCACAGAATAATTTAATCAGCCAATAGGAATTGGTTCTAGGCTTCAGAGAGAGAGTTGAGTGTCCAATGAAATTTGAAATTGAGAGAATATTTGCGGGGTCATGATATGGTTAAATGCATTGATCCAGAATAACAAATTATACAACTGAAAATGTGCTCTATCCTGAAAATATGGGTCGTCTTTTATAAATGTCAATCCAAGCCAGGAGTTGATTATAAATGCAAAGAGTACTTGTCACAGTAGTTTCCCCTGAAGATTGTAACCAGAAATAACCCCCCCAAAATGTAAGTCTAACATTATGTCAGGAAAAGGGCATTTATTTAAACCGAACTGGTGAATTTGTTCCTGAAGAAATCGGGTCATGTTTTTTATTGTCAAATGAAATTATATTTGTTTAAAAATTGCAAATGATAACCCTAAAATTACAGGTAAGTTATGAAGTGAAATAAAATTGGTAAAGAATAGACTCGGTGGCTGAAGGTTAAAATTACACTTTTGCAATAAATAATTAATTTTTGTATCCACGGGTTATCAAGATAAAGTATGGCTGCCCATAAGGTGTTCTGAACATCAGAGACATTTGATATAAGCTGCTGAATTGCTAAGCTGGTTACTCTAATTCATTGTGTATAGAAATGTTCTAACACCACAACTCATCAAAGATGGCAACTAGCTCTCTGAGCTACCCCTTTTATTATGTCGTCTGCAAGAGGGTACGTGTTGGTGACCTCATGTGACCTTGGTGACCTCATGAGAACTTGGTGACCTCATGTGACCTTTATCCTTATTCATAAACCACAATGGTAGACAACACAGCAAACACTGTGTTTTCTTCCTAGAGACAGATAAGAGCTAGATGAGAGAGAAGATAATGAGAGAAGAGGCAGCAAAAGAGGAAAGAGAGAGAAAGAAGGAGAGAAAGAAGAGAGAGAAAGAGGAAAAAATACCAAGAACTAAAAACTACATAGATGTATGATTTAGTTGATGTTCAAGCACAGTGCAGATTAATAGTATTTCAGACTTTTTTTTAATTTAGAGTCATTCATCAAATTTGTCTTTAAAAATGAATCAATATGCCATTTTGAACTTCCTTTATATTTTCAGACTTACTGTGTAGGTTTGAGAAAACATGTTCATTTTTTTAAAATAAGCATTTTCATAAACAAATTTTGAATTGACATGAAAAATGCATTTAAGTGTGTCCAAACAAACCTAGTCTTAGGTCAGTGGTTTTGAGATGGCTTCCCAAATGAATCGCAATCAGTTGGAAAGCCATCTCAAAAGTCACTAATGTTAATGTTGTAACCAATATAGAATCCACCAGGGTTAACAATTACTAGGCAGATTTAGATGCCATACAGGATGTGTGTACTTGAACATGAAACATGGAAGTCTTTTGCTTGATTGATCCATAACAAAAGAATCCCACATTCCAAGTACAAGCACACACCTGGCGAATGTCATCTAAACCTGCCTAGTGGTGAGGTTTAGGTGCCATATGCGATCTGTGTACTTGTAAGTTGTATATGAACCAGGTAATGAAACATGGCGTTCTTTTGTTTGATTGATCCATAACAAAAGAATCCCCCCCCCCAAAAACAAATCAAAAACAAATACAAAACAAAAGAATCCCACATTCCAAGTACAAGCACACACCTGGCGAATGTCATCTAAACCTGCCTAGTTGTGAGGTTTAGATGCCATACATGATGTGTGTACTTGAACATGAAACATGGAATTCTTTTGCTTGATTGATCCATAACAAAAGAAACCCACATTCCAAGTACAAGCACACACCTGGCGCATGGCATCTACACTTGCGTAGTTGTGAGGTTTAGATGCCGTACATGATGCGTGTGCTTGTACGTGAAACATGGAATTCTTTTGTTTGATTTGTCCATGAACAAAAGAATCATACTTTCTTAGTACAAGTACACATTTTGCTCATGACATTGAAACCTGCCTACTGTGAAATACCACTGCATGTAATCCAACCATGAGTTAGCAAATTTTATAATTATTATTAAATCTCTGTTATGATATACAATTTCTTTTTTCCCCACTCTCTTTAGATGAAAGGTACCATATCCTTCAGTTTTCGAACCAACGAGCCAGACGCTGTCATCATGTATGCCAAGGGTGCGGAGGGCATGTCGGATTTCTTTGCCTTTGAGCTGCTGGACGGCTACCTCTATTTGGTGCTAGATTTGGGGTCGGGGGCGATACGCCACAAGCGAAACACCTTCCCCTTAAACGATGGCGAGTGGCATACAGTGACCTTGATGAGGGAACGCAACACAGGGCACCTGCAGGTAGGCGCGACCTATAGGCGTCCTGTAGAAGCATGGTTTGACATGGGGGCCTTATATCAGGTAGGGCAAAAAAGACACGTTAACGATGGGTGATATGCACGTGACATCATAACCTAACAACGCAGGAGCGGCCCAACAAGCCCCCCAATAAACACATATTGGGTGGAAAAACGTGGTTGGAAAATTTCTCTATGTCGTGGCTGGGCCACGATATGCACACAACTCACCCAGTTGGAATTTTCCTACTACGTGGGATGACTTTTTTTCCACCCCAGTACACCGTTGGTACGGTCGGGTGACGTTGGTGCATATTGTCCAGGGTCAAAGTTCATCCAGTCTCTCTCGGTGTCATTTTTTCATCATTGAGCATTTGTAAACATTCTTATATATCTATATATTATTTTTAGTGTTGTGTGGCATTGGTATTGCAAACTATGGTTTTTCAGTGTTTCTAGATATTTTTCAGTTGCAGTAGATAATTGTGCTCAGTCTATTGATGGCAGTTGCACCACTTTAATTTTAATTTTTTTTTATTTAGTATTGTCTTGGTGATTAAATTTGTTGCCTTATATTCAGGAAAGGTTACCAGATTTTTCTGGAAGCAACATATTTCTGTCACATTTTTAGTTTGAGTTTGAAAGTTACAAAACAAATAGAAACTTCTTTTATGTTAGCATTTTGTTTGCTTATTTGTGATTTGCACATAAAGAGTAGTTCAAACTAAGGACATTTCAATAATTCAGATTTGCCAATTGAAGAGTTTATAATTCCAGGTACTGTAAGATATTAAAGATTAATTTAGATTTTACTCAGGTTTGCAATTTAAACAATTAAAATTTAAATAGTTGAATTATATTTATGTGATGAAATTACATTTTTTTAAGTCGCACCAAATTGAGCGAGGCATGGAGGGCTTAAAAGCACAAAGTTGGGAAAGAAGGTGGTGTAAGAAGTCCACATTTTACAAGTCACTTATTTTTGTGTCAGTGTTGGGTGGTACTCACTACTAGCATACATTGAAATGCCCGACACTGATACAATTTTATTGTGATAATCTTACATCATGAGGTAACCCAAAATTGTCGCTACTGCCTTTGGTGACAGCCTGCCAATTATAACACAATGTTGATAGATTATAACCAAAAAAAGAAATTATTATTTTGGCCAATATATTTTTTGCTCCATGTGGTCTATACGTACACCTGATGCAGCATTCATAATTGATTAGTTTTTTTTAAAGTGCCAAGAAGGCATCACAAAATAATCAATAATCACCGACAACCCACAAGCTATGCTAAAGTGCACAACAGAAAGCACGCTGTACATTTCTGTCTAGATTTGCACACTCTCATTTCAATTGATATTCATAGCATTTCCAAATCATTTTTCTTACAGTCCTGATTTTATTTCCAATTCATATTTTCAATTAAAAACAGGAGATTTGTTGAAAACAGGACAATAATCTTTTAGGTGAATTTTTTCAAATGCCTACTCAATTTCAAGATTAATTTTAATTTGGATAGTTCATGATTAAAGACATAATATACACTTAGTCACTATTGAATCTGTGGTTGAAGAACCTTATGTGATCTGCAGGCTTATTTGGATATGTTATTTCCATACACCCTTTTAACACCTTCTCATCGCAATTGTCATTGTCATTATCTGCTTGGATTTTGTTCCCAGCAACTGTAAGTATACCTTATATTTAGAAAGGGTAAAGCATAATGGATAGTCATAACTACAATATTATAATTTTGTAACAGGAAGTATTCTCAAAAGGTACCCAAAAAAGATTTTCAGTTATAGAACACCATGTAGTGCATAGTGAATGGCTATTAGTATTACCAAGAGCAAAAAAGATTGCATGTGAATTAGGTTGACCGATGATACATTACAAAATGTGTGTAGCATTTAGTTGAGTAAACGATTTGCATCATGAAATCACCAAGCCGAATGCAAGTATAAAGTGTGCTCACTCAAGCATGCTTATTGGGACTGCCATTCAATTTTAAGAGCACAAAGAAATGAAATAAAAAAAACAAGACTAAAAATAAACCAAAATATACCAAAAGATCTTATTTTATTGATCGAAATTGAGGAGTCTTAATTACTGACTACCTCGTGTTTCTGTAATCCAGTGGGGAAATCCCCACTTTTGATTGAACTTTTTCAGAAAGACAAAAACAATTCACATATTTGTGTATAATTTCTAAAAATCTTATGTAAATGAAATGGACTGGATGAGTTTTGTCACAGACATTTTTTTCTTCATTCTTTTAGAAAAAGCATGTTCTTGTACTGATAAAAGTTTTTTACAATAAATTTCTTTTTTTTCCTCGATGAAATACTAAGGAAAAAGAAAATTCTAAATTTTGACAAAGTGTTATTTTCCTCTTTAATTTTGTCTTTTAGCCCAAAGCTTTTTGTCAAGTTAAAATGGGGTTATACAAGTGACCATTGGCTAACAAATTAAGAACATAATTGAATATATTGTTATTTATCCTAGATCATTACAGAAAGCCTTGAGTTCTAGCCTGGTCAAAAATAGCAAAAATCCTCAATTTAAAAATTACCTTTTACAGATGCCATTTTACTTTTGGACTTGTCTTATATAAAAAATGCCAGGCAGTGACGTCACATGTACTGATCTTTATTCAGCACATGAAATGTCTGGAATGAATGTACAAAATACATGAATGATAATAGGGTAGGTTTAAAAAAACATCAATTTGAAGTCATTTGTCAGGATGAAGGACGGTTTGATGCAGATAAGATGAAGGTTTTGACAGGAGTATTTTCTCATGCCCTTTCAACAGCCGAGTCTATGCACGGGTGGTTAATCACCTTTCTCCTGGCTAACTTAAATAACATTCAAACTAATGAATTCTGTTATGCTTATCTTAATGCAACCGTTTAAGGCTGATTCCATACAGATTGAATATTTAATTTTGTAGTACACAAGTTTGGCTGGACATTGTTAGTGAGGAATTAGGAAAATGGGAATCTGTTTGACGGATGTTCATATTTGGGAAAGAATTTTGTCCTACATTGTTCCTGAACATTTTCTAGTGCAATGTTTTGTGTTACTAAAAAAAATCACAATTACATCATGTGACATTCATACAATTTTTCTGTGAGATAAAAAATATTCTTTCCACTTTATTTTTGAAACAAATTTAGGTTTCTAAAAAGGTTTTAGGTGAACAACTCACATGCAGTTCTGGGGAATAAAAAGTGGACTGTTCAAGTGAACATTTAGATTATAAGATATTTCAAGATGGTAAAACTAATTAATTTATGCTAGAAAAAGTATCACCTATGTTACATTACAAAAGACTTCTGTTGCACCATTTTGAACTTCCCCTTCCTCATTCCCTTTCCCCCTTCCTACTGTTGTCTTGTTCTCTATACCATATAGCTTGCCTTCTAGTATGTTATTCCCTCTTTGGGATTCGCAAATCCGGTACCGGTACTGGGCAATCGCCGAAGAGGACTAATATATCAGAAGCCAAGCTATATGGGAGTGAGAATCTGTCGACTATATCCCATTCTGTTCAGTCATGTATTTGTTTGTGTGCCATACTTAACTGGTAGTTGTATTTTTTTGCATGAGAATGAGAATACTTGGAAACGAAACCACATGTGGATACATAAAGCATACAACAACAAAAGCATATATGTACAAACAGTTAATTGTTATTATAATAAACAAACAAGGCTAGCTATGAATCTTTGAAAAATTTATCGGCAGTAATAAATGCACTCTAGATCTTGGTGTAATTGACCAAATCATAAATCTTTCAGTGGTGCAGATTCATTCCATATAGCAATTAATTTGCTTTTACAGCGATTTTCGTTCCGTTTTCTGATTAACCCTCTTTGATGGTTGAGCATTTAAATGTACAAACAAAGCCGACAGTTTTGATTCTGAACTTAATCAGCCTTAATATTGTTATGTTGTCTGAGGCAAGTTTTTGGCAAAACAACAAGACAATTCCACCCAGTACTAATTAACTTAGCTCTGAATGAAAATGACAAATATAAGCTAAATAAGCTGCAAGTCAAATTATCCAGGCAAATGAAGGCAGTATTTAGGCTAATAAATGAAGTGACAACAAATGCTATAATCGTTGAGCGCAATTTATAAGCAGTGCAACAACCCCTTTAAACAAGAAAAATTGTGTCAATAGAATTTAATTGTAATCGCAGTGACAAATACCACACACTATAGAATTATGCTTCTAGAACATCATCAATATGTCAATTTTTCTAATAACCTGCTACACGAGGTCAATCAGACTTAAAACAGGCCTACTTATTCTGGGCCTTTTGTGGAATAAAGTTTGCATTCGACCTGAATCAGAGTTATGGTTGTACTCTTTCGTGTTTGCTTGCAAGTTTAATAGTTAGTAGGGGTGGGGCATAAATAGGTAAGTGTTTATTTTCAAATCGGGCATGTCAAAAGGTGTTCCACTTGCCCCAATATGAGCAAATATACCAACTTTCATGAAAATTTTTTCAGTGGGGGTCTTCGTACCCCACACACCCCCCTCTTCGAATATAGGCTTAAAATAGCCAATTTTGCAGATTTTTCACTTTTTAAATATTTATCACATTGAAGATTGACCATTTGATAAATGGGCCCTATTCTTCCCCGTATACTCATTTAACAAAAAGAAACCTAATGATCATTTAAAATTTATATTACTCATTTAAGACAAAAAACTGTGTTTGTGCGGCCCCTTATTGCCCAAAACTGGCCCATTTTGAACATAAAATTCATGATAATAAGACATGTTTGTTTTTTAATAACCTACGTTTTAATATAACACAGTAAATGTAGGACATAGAAAAGTTATTAAAGACTGCACATTCCCAATATGTAAGGAATTGAAACACAACCCTGCCCCCAGTAACACCCATCCCACACCTACCCCAAACCTGTGGGAGTACCTGTAGCTGAGCTGGTTGTCAGTTTCCTCAAGACCATGATATTTTCCAATTTGGATTATATTACTTACCTACTTTTTATTTTTTTTGGGGGGGAGGGGCATGACTGTTATCATGGGGGTGAATTCTGGTGGAAATTGTTGACCTCCCCATAAAACCCACACCCACCCCAACAAAACATAACTGTGCCATTACCTTTCGCATCATCTTCGATAATCTATTTTATCATCCAATAAATTAATGACTTTGCTTCTTGCTAAAATGAAGTGGCAAATGTGTCTTTTGTAAGAAAAATAAGTCTATAAATTTTCAATATTGGGCCCCTTGTACAAAATCATGTAGTTCACCCTCTATCCCACTAAAGTACACTTAGAGCCGTCTCCCTCAGGGGGTGTGTATGTTTGTTTTGTTTTTTCTGTAAATACTCTTTTAGGTGGGATACATTAATTGTTCATTCCTGACAAAACAAAGCCACTGCAGTTAAATTTTTAGGCATTGAAAATTAAGGGAAGCAAACTTATTATTTTATTTTATGGATGTAAAAACAACGACCATTACGTATACAGCATCTAGTCCCAATCATGTAAATTGGTCCGAAGGGTATATTTAATTGAATCTCCTATCTTAAAATCCCTTGTAATTAACAAGAACAGGTGCACAATAAAGAACCAGGTGGAGGATGGTCATGCAGGAAGGATACAGTGGCATGAAAGATAGCAAGCTCGCAGGTTTATATTTGGATGGCCGAATTAAGATAACACTCTCACTAGAAAAGAAATAAGTGGCAAGTGTATCCCAAGTATGGCTCTGCGGAGCTTATGTTTGCATAGGAGAACCCGGTGGAACCCTACTTGACCCATGTTACTCCTTCAGGTCATGATATAATTGTAGCCAACTGTCTACAACTTCATCAGGAATCGTGGATCTCTCAGTTGTTGGTGCCGATGGAATAAATGTGAAGTTGGCTTAACAAATCAGGTGCATCGCCTACTTAGAAAAATATTTCTTGGACAAAACCTCTCCCGTGGCAAATTTGTCTTTGCACACCCCCCCCCCCCCCCCCCCCCCCCCCCTGGCAATTGAATGCAATTTAGGGCCTTATTTACTCATTAATGATGGACCTACAACTGGACCCATTTCATACGTTGGAAGGATTGGCAGCCAACTCAAAGAGCATCCTCTTTCCAAGAGACCTTGTAGATTTAAGCCAATACAAAAGAACCCTAACTTCTCCATCTCCTATAGCCAAGATATCTAATAAAAAAACAAGGAAAGGTGGGAAATTTCTGGGAACAAGCTGAAAATGTCAGAATTGGTGCAGAAAGGTGTCTAGAATATATACTAAAAGTCCCCAAAAACCCCTTTGTGCATTTCAGAAAAAGGGGGGCAAAGTTTGTACAGGGGTAAAATTACGAAATAATTTAATGGTCCTTAAATGTGTTCCAACATTTTGTATGTCCAAGGCATTAAAAAAAAGGTATAGTTTGCCCTACTCTGGCTTGTATTTAATAATATATGGGAAAAAAGGCTCAAGTCAGACCGGGGTAAATTTCAGACTGGACGGATCTTCTGAAAGATGTGTACAAATTCTCATCTAGTTGTAACATGAACACCAAATGAATATTTAACAGGTGATGGTCATACTGGCAAAATTACAGGGCCAAGCGTGATGGGGTTCTACAGGGACTATGGGGGGTCACTGCTTCTGATCCTTATGTCAATATTGAATCCATGTAGGTGATTTGAATGAAACATTTTCCGTTTTAATATGACTCTACGAGCCAATTTGAATTGTTTCATGAAATTGGATCATTTTGAAATATTTTACCCCCCAGGATGGCCTGGGAATGATTTAGTTGTAGTACTTAAATACAGGTTGTAGATAGGGCACAAAACTTTACCTTTATGATCCTTGAGAAAGACAAAATTTTGCGAAAACATTTAAGGACAATCAATATTTTGTAATTTTAACCCTGTACAAACTTTGCCCCCTGATTCTGAAAAAGCACTAGGGGGATTTTAGGGGACTTTTCGTATGTTATTCTAGGACATCATTTCTTCACCAATCCTGACATTTTCAGCTTGTTCCCAGTATTTCCACGTTAAACCTAAAATTCTTGGCCTACTAAAGAAGTTGTACAGGATCTAAGCTGGGACATCCAAAAATCTTGTATGAATTCTGTACGGCAGTGTTCCTAGAAACTGGCCGAGTTTTGGTGTATGAGCCTGGAGCTCTAACACTCACGTTGGTTTACACAGCTGCAGAAATTCCTCGAGTTTGTATGTCAGAACACAGGAACATCACCGGAACTTAGAAAATGGTAACAATTGTCAAATTTTTGCACCTATGTGGTTTGTATCAATGTCAACTCATGTATCACTGCGACACCTTTAAGAACTTATTCCAGATGTTGAGGCTTCTCAAACATAATGCTCCTCTTAGCCTAACCGTTTTTGTTTCATCCAGAGAGTAAGGGGAATGGGGTAAAGTCATAGAAGCTAAAAAACTTGGACATCCTTGGTGGGATTCGAACCCTGGCCTCTCTGCCCACCATTTCATATGCGATTTCATGCCCATATTAGTGTTGGTGCGATGACGTCATCGAATCTTTTTCGACTTAGTGCATTTCTGTAGCGTCAGCTCATTGAGTTCATTGGTGTCTGGGTGTTTAGGGGTAGTAGATGGTTGTCCTTTCTTCCATTCAAAGTTAACCTGTGATAACTATCTTTCCTCCACTGTATCCTCCATGCAAACCTCTGGTTCTTCTCCGTGCAACTTGTCCCTTGTTAACTACAAGGGATTTAGAGTTTAAATTTTAAAGATAGGATTCATAAATAGTACCATGGACACAAATTTACACGATTAGCACTATATACTGTATGGTTTGAGAAAGTGATATGCATTTGCCCAGGTACTTGTCTTTGTTTTTGGGCATAAATACTAATTTGCTTACCTTAAGTTTCAAGGCCTAAAACTTTAACTGCAGGTCTTTTGATTTGTCATCATATGAACAAATGTATCCGACCTAAAGGAGTATTCAGATAAAACGAAACACATACACAAGCAGATACTGCTCTACTCTGCGTAACTGTAGTGGGATACAGTTAGAACTATGTGCTTTGTACAAATTATCAATATCAATTTAGAGAATTATTTTCTTACAAAAGACACATTTGCTTCATTTTTAAACAAAGTCATTAATTTACCAGATTATAAATAGATATTCAATTGTGAGGCTGACAATGTAATTACACAGTAATGTATCTGTTGGGCCGGTGGGGTGGGTTTATGGGAGAGGTGAGCAATTTCCACCAGAGACCACCCCCATGATAACAGAGTATGCCACACCTAAAACTCAAGGAGCAAGAAATAAAAAGTTGTTAAGTAAATATAATCCAAATTGGGGAAACATAATGGTCTTGAAACATGAGAAATCCAGCTCCAGATAGAGGTATTTCACAGTTTGGGGTAGGGGTAGGATGGGGGTTACTGAGGTCAGGGTTGTCTTTCATTCCTTACATATTGGGAATTTCCAGTCTTAACTAACTTTTCTATTGTCCTAATTTAACTTTGTTAGATTAAAAGTAGGTTATTACAGGCAACATATGACTTATGTTCAAAATGGGCCAATAAGGGGTCACAAAATTAATTTATTTTGTCTAAAATGGGTAAATATCAATTTTAAATGATCATTTTAGGTTTATAAAATGAATATACATGGACTAGGGCCATGTCATCGAATGTCATATCTTCCCATTGTGACAAAAAAGTGAAATATGGCAAATTTGGCTTATTTTAGCCTATATAGGACAAAGGGGTGGTGGTGGGGTACGAAGACCCCCATTGAAAATTTTTAAAAGGGTATATTTGTTCATATTGGGCCAAGTGGAACACCTTTTGACCATGCCCGATTTGAAAATAAATACTTCCCTATTTATGCCCCACCCTAATAGTTAGGATGTCACTCTTTACAAAATCAAGAATAATCATTTTTGCACTAAAATGGATCCATGAATTGTTGCAGTTAGTCTAATATAATGCACCACTTATTTTGGCTAATAAACCCAGTTTCATTCTAAAACACACATTCCATTACTGACCAAGCCAGTGTTGCAAGCCGTAAGAACACTCTTAGCCATTCGTTATGTTGACCACAGTCGCGCACATATCAACAAACTTGCAAAACATAATTGATTTTGATTTTTGTTTATTTTCATTTAGTAAATGTGCCACTGAAAGTGCTATGCTATCTATAGTGCCCATGTTTTTGTTGAATTTCACTCTAAAACAGAAAGATAGTCCACAATTTGTGACAGACTTATCCTGAGGAAAAATAATACTACAAAAATATAAAACACAAGTAGAAAAAAATAATCCCCAGGCATTTTTTGTCATGATACAATATTATTTTTGGAAAAAATATATATCCAGAAAAATTTTGCACCATTTTTTGCATTGGTGAATACATGCAAAATTCTAACTACTGACCCATCTTGTGTATTAACAATTTCATTTATTGTGCAAAGAATTGTGGACTGTCCTAACTCGACTAGCTAAAAATGCTTCCTTCCCAAGGCCCGTCTCCTAACAGCAACCCTTTTATCCCTTCATATGACAGCTACTCGATATTAGATGCTTGTTTACAAATGCCCATGCTCGAAACATAGCACCGCTGCCAATTCAAGTCCAAATTTGATTCAACTTATTCAGACACAAGTGCCATGCTGCTCTTTTAATTAACATTGGTACAGAAAAAAAGATAATGGTGTACCTCGTTCTGAAATCTAACATTTCCTATTACATAAATGCATTTTTGTTTTTCTAACACGTTTGACATTGCTTTGAAACTAAAACTATTTAATTACCACCTGTGAATTAACCAATTTTTATCCAAAACCATTTGGAATTAACACCAACACCCTCCTTCCTACACCTTAACGCCAGTTGACCGTTTGTTTTCTTACACCTATGTTAACATTATCGGGTTTTGTTCCCCCTCCTCCGCCTTCATTTCACCAGGTTGACGCGGACAAAGAAGATAAGAAATTTGAGGTTCCGGGCACCAGCAATCACTTAAATCTGGAAACGGAATTGTTTCTAGGTGGTATAGACCAATCAGAATCCAACAAGCTGCCGATGGACTTATTTTCGGGTGTCCTCCGACGAGGGTACGTAGGTTGCATCAAGAACCTGGCCATCGATGGCGAGACAATAGATCTTCCCCGTTATGTCTTAAAAGAGTCCCGTGATGACATCGGTGCTTTCTGTCGCGAGGAGAACCCGCACTGCGACAGCAATCCTTGCGAACACGAAGGCATTTGTACGGAAGGGTGGAATCGCTTTGTCTGCGATTGTACGATGACCGGGTACACTGGCAAGACGTGTTCAGACGGTAAGTTTACTTTGAATTTTGATCACAAATTCCCATCAAATCTTATTATGTAGCATTGTTGTTTTTGAATTCACAAATATGTCACAAAATTGATGAGTGTTTTTATGTTAAAGGGACATGAGGATATTTTCTGAGGATAGAAATTTCTCTAAATTTGCACTTAATTGGGTGTAGAATGCTTACCAAGAATGCAAAGAAGTAGAAAAGAAAACCAAAAAAACTAAGTTTTGAACCTGACTGCTGTGTTAATTGTTCCTATAGAGAAGCATGCTTGGGTTTTCTGTTGAGCTTGACAGAAGAGCATGGCGAACTGGTTAGGGTATTCGCCTTTGGTGCAGAAGGTCCCCAGTTCGAGCCCCGGCTGGGCCACTTGCTGGGATTTTAATTGGGTACTACATTCATAAGAACTATTGATTAAAACTGGAATTCCGCTCTCCCCGTGGTTCATTTGGACTTGGGCAAACAAACCATGAGAATACCCTGTCCTTCGGAGGGGACGTTAAGCCGTCGGTCCCATATACATGGAGAATCACACCTGTATATGTAACCAGTTTCGATAAGAGTAGGGTGGAGACCCCTGGCTGTCCCAATCTGTCCTGGATCCCTGGGCATCATTGGAAAGCAGTATCTGAATACTGAATGATCTACCTGGGCTAAATAAGACAGAAATAAAAAATTAAATGAAAAAAAATAAGAAGGTATTTTTATAAAGATGGCATTTCAAGCTTATTCACTTCAGGTGTGATTTAATACATTGGTAAGCATTCTAATTATACCAAAAAATTGAGGGCACATTTTTCTGGAAATGTCCTTGTGCCTCTGTAAGAAAAAAGGTCAACTTGTATTTTTGTAATATAATTATCAAGATTTAGTACCATTTTGTCTCATCTGGTCACTCAAATTGTGTTTCAAAGTGGTACTTCTAACTGTAATTATCTAGTGAAAAGTTTTTGTTCTACTCTACATACAAAACAATCTATTTTATGACTTATGTAAAAGTTTAATCACAAAAGACACAAATGTTTCTTTAATGACTTGGCTCAAAGAACTAAAGAATGTTAGAATCTTCAAACATTTATGTTAATAGTATCACACTTCATGTTAGTTCATTTGTTCAGATTACTATATTTAATTGATGATTAAAAAAAGACCACAAGTAAATGTTAACAAAAGTAATCATAGAAGGGCTCTAGTAACAAATGTGTGTAAAATAGATTTTGGAGATCAATTTATAATGTTGGCTAGGGTTCTAGCCGTGCCTGTAGCCAACTCCAGTTGCTAATATCTAGCACTGAATGAGAATTCTATTACAAAGAATGTTTAAAATCCACCATTATCGGCATGTGGAAACCTTTGGTTGTTTGCTCTTAGCCAGAACTGAATGAAATGGCTAACCCAGAAAATGACAATTCTTCCACAGTGCTAACAACTCTATGTGTTATGAACCTCAAAATTAGACTAATCGGCCTGCCATGGGATTTGTATGATTATCCCATTTTGATATTAATTACTATATCTTTGAATGAGCTCCCTTTTTAATTATCAACTATCCCTGAATGACCCTATATATAACCTCAATTGCCTCGGAATGAATGAATTCTGGAGTATGTTTCACACTGCTCTATTATGTTGTCGTTCTTCTTTTAACCTATTTCTGACAAAACAAATAGGGAAATAGCTATTATTTGCATTATTGGAGATGCGTCATCTAGCTCGAGCTTTTTTATCCAAATGGATACATAGGTTTGTTGACATGTACCGGTGTTCAAACCAAGTTGATTGGTTTTGATATCTTTCTGTGCTTGTCTAAGAACCAATTTAGATTAAGAAATGTGTCCAATGTATTTCTTAAGGGATTTAGTTGATTGAGACTAAGTACAGTCTTGTCTGTAGAATTATTATACCACTGGGCATAAAACTTGGTGCAGATTTGAAGTATTAACTACAATGCCTAGGTAGTTAAAAACAACAATTTTAATTTACAACTGTTGGATAGAGAATTCAAACAGTATTGATGATATTTACAAACTATTTAAGAAAAACTGATAAAGATCATTTGTAATGAATGTCCATGTTGATAGGTAGTTGTCAATATTCATTCATTTTAAGTTGATAATCTGCAAACTTAGTGAAATATACAGCCCAGATACAAAAAAGAAAATTATGTAAGAGATAATTTCATGCCAGATTTAAGTAATCAGTTTTGGTGACTTTCAATTGTTAGGTATGATTTATCTATTGACTAAGGAAATCCCATATATGTAACCATCACTTTTACCTCTTACCTCGCTACCATGGTTACTGACTAACCAAAGTCTCTGTGTACCTGTATCCCTTATCTATCCCATGATTCCCTTGCACCAGTCTCACCCTACATCCACAGTAAGTTAAAATGCATGATATTCTGACTCCAGAAAAAAAAAAACGCATCATGGATCGAATTTTTTATCTCTCAATTGGAGTTTATTTTTTTTGTTAGTTGGTATGGTTTTTTAAAGCATGATAGAAATATTATTAAGTGATGGTGAGATTATGCACGTTACCAAGTTTGAGTTGAATTTTTGAGTTCCATTTTCTGTTATGAATAATTTTAATATAATCACTAGATTTAAACATGGTTAGATTTGAAGATGATTAAATATGTATACACATACATAAGGAACCAAACTGGTGAATAAAGGATGTGAAATATCAGCAATCTTATCATGTATGACCTGTGACACATCAAGTGAGTCCAAGTTCAATAGCTGCCATTTGTCAGAAATTCCCATCAAACATACTATCATGCCAAATCTTTGGTAAGTGGCTCTTGATATGGTTCTTCAAGTGACTCACCACCTGAAGAAGCATTTCAAGAGCCACTCGCTCAAAGAAAGATAAATTGAGGTACTCTAATACATGGCAGCACACAGATGTATCACATGGCAGCACACAGATGTATCACATGGCAGCCATTGTACATATGACCTTCTTGAACTCACATGATATATAAGCTTGTTATCCCTCTTGGAGCTGTAGGTGACAACCGTTGTTCAGAGATCAAACTTTTTCAAATTTTGATCAAAAATTTAATTTCCATGAACATATTTGGAACCGACATGAAAAATTCAATCAAACAAATCCAAATAAATCTAGTCTTAGGCCAGTGGTTTTTGTGTTGGCTTCCCTAATTGGCCTCAGGATGGCTATAGCCATCTTAAAAGCCACTGACTTTATAGTGTTATAACCTATAGAAAATCTGTTAGGTTTTAAAAAGTTACTGTTTTTACAGCATGTTTTAGTTTTCTTGTCATAGATATGCCTATTTTCTCTGAATTGGCTAAAAGCAAATTTCCAATTTCTGTTGGAGGAATCCTTTATTTACACTCTACAAAAAATAAAGTTTTGACTTAAATACCTATTATTTGTTGTGATCACAGAATATTAAAAAATGTTCTAAAAAGAATAAAGTTTGTAATCTTGCAAGAACATTTGTTTGTTCTTGAAAAAGCATTTTTAAAATTTTGGTGAATCTTATTCTTTAAAAAGCCATTCATATAGTTCTAAACAGAGCCCTGGGAGAGCTCAGAGTTCATAAAGGAACCAACATGGTTCTCCAAATCTTAGATGGTTCTCTGAAGAACCAAGTTAGAGCTCTTTCAAATGAGGGTCTCATTTCTGCAAGTCAAACCTTTATTGCTTAGAGTGTAGTGACTCGGGGGGGGGGGGTTGCCTACATCGACTGCTCAATTAAAAATTTACTCTTTACAAAGAGGGAGAATGAATTAAATTCACTCTTATTTTACTTCTTTCAAGAATGAATTTTGCCCCAATTTCACTCTTTCGAAGAGTAAATTGAATTAAAGTGTGGTTATTGTGGGCATTTCACTTGTGATTTAAAGAAGTGACATTCCATGCACAAGGTTGACACATTTGTGGTTGGTAAATTACTGTCCAGGACAAGAGAATTCTTGAATATTACCTATTTTGAACTCCAAATTACTGATGAAGATAGAAATGTGATTGTGACTTCCTCAAAAATGTCTGCACATTTCAAGGACTTCCTTCTAGTTGCCAGAAATTAGCCTTGGGCTTTGAGAAAATAAGAGGAAATAAGACCCCACTCATACTGAAAAAAAGTCTAACTAATCATGATTTAAATAAAACAAAACATACAAAAAAGTTAAAACGTGGGCATACTTGAATATTTTCTGCACCATATTTGAAATATGATCTACTAATCATGACATACAACAAAGAGTAAAGACGAAAAGATAAGTGTGGTCACATATGACCAGTGTCGTCATTTTTGAAATGTGTTCTTGTTGTTTCGCATGTGTCATGCCACTTGTGTCATGCAGTAACGTGATTTGAACGTGGACATCATTAGCACCAGTCTAAACATATAGTCATAATTTGCCTTGATTGAAAGACTAACTTGAGTCGTCTTTCAATCAAGACATGTTATTCATGTTTGAAATCAGACCTGCACTGACCACACTTGTCCTAATCATAAACATTAAAACATGATTGAATCATGATCAAAAGCAAACCTATTTTACCAATATGAATGGGGTCGATGGCAAGAGTCTCTGATATGCTGCAATCCTGGAGGAGTGTTGAAAACTTAAAAGACAAGCTTATTATAGAATGTCACAGGAGTGGTTTGATAAGATTGATATATTCTGTTCGATCTCAAGTTTGGGGGTGACGTCACTGCGTGTGTTAGGTTTTGCACCCAAGAAACGCACACGTCGACATTGGAATTTGCAGCATTTATGCACACGAACAAAGGCGGCGCAATCCAAACGCTAGAGCGAAGGCAAAGTCGCGTCATGACGTCACCCCAAACTCGAGACCGAGCAAAGCTTAGTATGTATATTCTTATAACTAAATATGGAACAACCAATACAGAACATAATAGGAATTAAGGAGATGCCAGAGTATTTTTCCAAAGTTTTGCTCGATTTTGTAAAACATGTGGCAGCATTTTATAAAGTAATATGTAAACCTTCCAGGAAATGTTTAGATTTTTAAAACTGTTTAGTTGTAGCCCAAAAGTCGACAAAATTAGTACATTTTGAAAGAAATGAGCAAAGCATGTGATTGAGCAAAGCTTGTGATTTAGCGCTGGCAAGTTTCAAAGTCCAACAGATGTGGCAGCATTTTATAAAGTAATATGTAAACCTTCCAGGAAATGTTTAGATTTTTAAAACTGTTTAGTTGTAGCCCAAAAGTCGACAAAATTAGTACATTTTGAAAGAAATGAGCAAAGCATGTGATTGAGCAAAGCTTGTGATTTAGCTCTGGCAAGTTTCAAAGTCCAACAGATTTATTTTGAACTGAACACAACACAAATAATAAGTCCCTCCTCAAAAAAATAATTTCTTAAGTGGGAACCTAGCCAAAGTCATGACCAGTATATAGTATTTCTGTGATTGTTGGGTAACTGAACTGTGTGTGAAAAAGCAGAGACAGAGACATATGTTACTTCACCGTCAGCTGACTGAGCATAGATTTAAGACAAAAAAATGCATTTTCAAAATTCACAAGAGTGATATCATTGCTTTAATTGATTGACAAACAGTCAACTTAAAAGTTACTGTACAGTAATGTGTGTATCCAATACACTCGTTAGTGAACTCTTGACTTGCCTTCTCATGGCATTTGCTCAGATCATCAGCAATTTGAATGCTGACCAGTGTGTCGCAGAAATTCTTTGTCCTACAAGTCGGTACCCATCTGCCTGCTAACTGTAACAATGCCTTTGTCTTTGCGGACAACAAAGCCCATCCCACACAGAGGAAGGCAGGTCAATGCATTCTTGGTGCATGAGGGCATCCATCGAATGGTTTGACCTGCAAATTTGCCAGACCTCAATCTCCTTGATCATCTTTTTGGACCAGCTTATAAGCTTTCTGTATATGCTGGTGTCAATGCAGAGAGTACACTGGATGACTTCAGTTATCACAGTTTGTACAGGAGGAACGGGCTGCTATCCCCTAGCAGCATGTGACCAGACTCATCAACACCATGTGTAACCCATGCCAAGAGGGCATTGACAAGCATGGGGATACAAACATTGAACAGTACTCGACTTTTAAGTTCACTTTTTGTCAGTCAACTGAAGTAATGATATCACTTTTGTGAATTTTGAAAATACTTCTTTTTGTCTTTAATCTGCATTCAGTCAGCCGTGAAGTAATTGATGCCTCTAATTTTCACAAAATAGTTACATAACCATAGAAATTTAATTTTCTTGTCATGACTTTGACAAAGTTCCTACATAAGAAATTAGGAGCATTTTTTTTGGGGGGGGGAAACTTATTTTTGTGTTTATTACACTTGGCATGAATTCATTGGGCTGTTCCAGATGAATTTCATACACCCCCTGGAATTGAGTATGTGCCTCTTATATAGGGGGTTGGATACATGTGGATTAACCATGGTAAAGTAGGGATCAATGCATGGCTGTCATATGCGGTGCATGTGACACACATGGCTTAAGCATGACTGACCAGGTTTGTTTGCAATGAATCAATACCCCCATACAGGAGGGATATACTCAGCAGGAGTGGTGTTTTCCATAGTGCGTGTTTGTAATCATTTGGAATAGCCAAGGTGGGTTTGAAGGGGAGGCACTATGGCTTCAATGAGTGGGAAAATTGGGGAAAAAGGAAAGTAAAAAAATCATAGGGTTGCTACAGTTCATAGCTCTACTGACCAGGCAATTTTTATTGGTAGGTTGTTCAAAAACAAAACAGTGCCAGAGATCAACTCTATTATTTTAATAAATAATATCTTGCTCTTTAGGTTGACCACAGAATTTTTAAATCTTATATGTCTTTAATATTTTTAACCTAAAGATTTAGAGCATTGTAATAAGTATTTATGGATTGTATCAAGATCCAGCCCCCCACCCCCCAAGGGCAATTCTGGAGATATAATCCCAGCCCATGAGCAAAAGGGGTCAAAAGTGTATATAAGATGGGAAGTTTTACAAAATTTCTTTTAAATCAATGTAGCAATTAAAGCAACAATACCATATTCATTTGACCATTCCCTCATTGTTTTGCAATGTTTGAGATTGGTACAATTGGATTTATTTTAATGAACTAAAACTCTCTCAAAGTCCGGTTCAGTTGTTGTAGATTGATCTGTCTTTAAGATAAATATAAATAAGATCAAGGATCCCCAATAGTAATTAGCCGGGATATACAGCTAAAAGTCTCTTTTGCATGAACTTTTTTTAAAAACATTTTGGACTTAATTAGTGCAAAAGTGGTGCTCCTTTTGAGGCAAACTCCTCTAAGAGCAAAATGAGAGAATGTTGAATTGTGTCTCTATTCTTCAGAAATACATATGTGCTGTTGGTTCTTTGAAGATCGAAAAGTAGATCCTGTGAAAAACTTGGAAGGAAAGAACCTTGTTTATTAAGAGCTAAGTTGAGTAAAACAGGGTCGTTTTCACTGACATTTGCCGCCTCATGGGGAGGTTAGAGATCATATAAAAAGAAGTTGCTATGCCTTGAAATGATCCTAAATCCCCTTGGGGATTGCTGGGTTCAATTTTCAATCATAAAGACAAGTTAAACTGTCACCTCTATTTGCATCATCTTTAGCAAGATGGCATTTCACAAGTGTCAGATAGGTTGTTGATCTCTGGCGTAATATAGCATTAACAATTGCGATAGCATTAGCATGCAGGATGTAGTTAGCCTGACTTGCAAATAGTTTGAAAATGTAATAAAATGCCAAAGTTGGTGCGACTGTATTTTCATCACAATATTCAAAGAATAATCACAGAATTCAAAACTATACCCTAGGTCAGTGGCTTTATGGGTGGTACTACAATATTTCAGTGACTGGGATGGGTTATTTGGTGAGCTTTGCCAAAGTTCAATGACTGTTATGTTCAAATCTACAGCAATAACATTGCATGCAAGTTGGGTATTACCTTCATTTAAGTATCACAAAATTGTACAATCCTAGTTCCTAACACTAACCCTAGACCATCACCCTAATCCTAAAACCCAACACTAACCTTAACCACTGGCCGAGGCATTAGAAGATTTTTTCTTCTAAACATGGTGTCAAAAACTATTTTGAGGTCACTCTATTAAGCTCAACTTTCAGTTTACAAAGGTCAAAAGGGGGGGTCCTGGTTGGGTTCATGACCCAGTAGTAACAACCATAGGTCATAACAACCACAATGGTTGCACTAAAGGGGCCCGGTAGGGTGTGCGGCCACGATTTCCGAAATTGGGGGCTTGGGCAAGAAGGATTTTTTCTCGAAATAGGGGCTTGGTACGAAATTTTAGAAATTTGCAGGCTTGGGAGCTGAAATTTGGCTAACATTCAGCTTCCTGGGTCAAAATATTTCTGAAAAGGGGACCTAAGAACTGAATTAAGCTTTAAATGGGGGTCTGGGACGGTTGCGAGAGATGCACGAAAAGGGGGTCTTAAAGGGGCCGACATACCCAGAATCAACCCTCATTTCCAATGTCAGTGCCCCCCCGGGTTAAGGTAAAGGGTATGGTTAAAGATCAAATTATCTTAAAATACCTCATTTGCAACATTTACAGACTGATTCAGAGCAATTTTGAAATAGATTATATTTTTGTTATAGTACATCTAGAAATAAAGATAGTCACCTAAAAGAGTTTTTTTTAATCTAAAGGTTAGAGATGAATCAGAGTTTTCGTTTTCATGCAGAGTTAAAACATTTATGCACAGCATATACAGCGCAATAGGATACTGTGTGAACAAAAATCTTGGATCAGAATATTTTATAACAAAGTTGTGATTTTCTAAAAATGAAGGACTCTGATTTGAGCTTATTATTTCACACACAGGATTAGTGTATGGACAAACATTGTGTTTGTATATGCCAAAAAAAGGATTAGTTTGAAAAATTGAGTGTACCCTCATCGGGAAATCTCTGAGTCAGCCTTTAAGGGCATAATATTGGACCTTCTGCACACAATGGTAAGTTCTGCAGGGCAAAATATCATGCCCTCCATAGTCAAGTGGTTAAAGCTTAACCCTAGAATCTTCTGATCAGCTTAAATGAAGGTAGAACTTCAGAAGGTCATGAGGCTTCCAAAATGCAAGCGCTGGTAAGTGCTGGTTGAGCCTATTTAAATACACCCCAGCCACCTAAGCTGATAAGTGATTTTGAAGGTACACCTAAACAAGCTAATTGGGAGATTGCACTTTGCAAGCTAGTGTTCATTTATAAGGAACACCAAATATACACTTTAAAATTCATTCTCCCACACAAGAGTTTCAAATACTATTTTGGCACCTATTTCAGTCCACTTGCATGCTAGAAGTTTAATGATGGTTTGAAAATACAGTTTCTCAACTTGAACTTTGCAAACTCAGGTTTAAGTTATACACAATATAGCTTGAAGAGTAGGTGAATTGGGTTTATTATAAACATCTGGTTTAATGGTAAGTGAATTGGGTTACAGTAGAGACACGCCACCATCTGGTTTGATGGTAGGTAACTTGGGTTAAGTTTATCACACAATATGGTTTAAGCGGTGGGTAGGCAATAGTACTTTCTGAGGTGTCAGAAAAGTTGACAAACCGCCTTTTTTAAGGTGTTTGTACATGCCAACTTCATATTCTAAAGGAAGTAGTAATGTATTCATATGAAATAATCAGAGTGCAGTTGTTTTATATAGCCTAATACATAATACATCTTAAAGACAGGGTCTAAAGATGGCTACCATGGCTGGGGGGGGGGGGGGTAGAGTCTGCGACCTGGCAAGCCATTTACCACCCCAACTTGAAGATGGTCTGTTATTGATACACATGTACATTATTGTAACCCATTGAAATACATAGTGTACTACACAATGAGCTGCCATACATTATGTAGTATACAATGGGTGATATGTCAGCCCTTTGTGTAGTGTACTGTATATTTCAATGGATTTTAACAATCCACATTTGTATCTGTAACAGGCTCAAGTCACTATGGGCTAGTAAAATCTCAGTTCCCTTGGCACAGTTCAGTACCTTCCATTCACCATTGTATTTAGAAAATACACGCCCTGGTTTTTGGGTATGATATATGATACCCAGAACACACAAGGTCAGCTGATGATGTCAATGTATATACAAGTACAACCCACTGAACTGTGTCCTTGGTGGATGAGCATATTGTAACTCATAGTGAGTTGGAGTAAATGGCCTACCAGGTCTAAGACAGGTGGTTACCGAACCAGAATACACCCCTCTGGAGAAATTCCAGGGACCTTCCGTAACCTGACCTATCTGATACACTTTTTTCTTCTAACACACTCCTGAATTCGGAAACCCTTCATGGAATAAAGCCATGTTTATTCCGTTAAGGTTTCCAAATTCATAAGTGTGTCAGAAAAAAAGTGCCAGATGGGTCAGGTTACGAAAACTGCCGGTGGTTATTCCACCAGAATGTACGCCTAGAGAAATTTCAGTTTTGTTATTTCCAAATGTTTTCTTTCACCTGTGATGATACATGGAAAGAAAAATAGTAAAATACATTTGGCCTTAAAAGAGAATATTCCTGATTCGTGAATATGTATGAGGTATAGTAATGAATCACAGCAATTATTGATCAGCATTCACATCCTTTATAAATCGCTTGGTTTCTAGTATTTTTGAAAGAAAATTATCAAAATCAGTAGAAAACAACATTATTTTTAGGTTAGTTTCTCTTCACTTCACCATTGCTGAATGATTCTGAACCAAAGATTTTATTGAATGTAGTTTTTTAGAGTTAATTTTAAATTAAAGAAAAGACATTTTATTCTGCATCCTAACTGCATGTCCCTGTTAATGGTTATGATTTCCTCAAATACGAGGCATCTATCGGTTGCCATGGGGATGACTGGGAGCTTTTGCCGCATTCTGTTTACAAATTGCTTTGCCTTTTTATGATTTCTTTTTTTCCTTTTCATCCTTTATTAGTCCAACATATAAACATAGAAATTTGCATTTCTTTATATTTGATTAAAACAATATTATACTCTCTAGTAGTCGCCCAATATTATTTTTCCAAAAAATGATGTATATATGTATATATTTAAAAATGGGGATAGAATCGGAGTATGCTTTTTTCAAATTTATGTGCAGCATATATAGTCAATGTAAAGCAGCCAAGCCTCTATTGATTTCTTGATGCTGTATGTGATGTCCATAGTGTGTATTTTGTACAATATTAAAATGCTGATATATAATCAACCAGCCGCAAATGAAGTCAAGCCAATTAATATATTTATCCAAAATTTGCCTACCCATTTTTATTTTAATTGTATATGTTATTAATGGCCAGTGTGATTTGTAGCTACTTCTGTAGTTTATTTAATTTTGTAGCTTAAAAGAACCGCTTTTGCAAAGAATATGAAAAAAGCATGTGCTTTTGATTCCATTGAACCAAAAGTTCTCATCATTTTTTACTTCTACAGTGTTTTCACACGGACCTCTCTTATTTTTCTGTATCAATATTATTATTTCACACTCTTTCAACATATCATGTACAGGGTTTTAACCCAGAGTTGGATCAGCTTCCATGATTCAATTCTTGGATCATTTTATTTCAGTAAGGATCAACTTTTTAGGGGCCATTTGCCACTAATCAAAATTCGACTAAGCATCTTAAGAGTGGAGGCATTGTATTTTAATGTGTCATATTCTAAAGCAGAAATGACACAGGTGACATTTTTTATTTTCTGCGGACTTGTGCTTGTAACGTAACCATTTACACTAACCTTTTGGTGTACATAAGAGGTAAGAGGAATGTCTTACTTCTGGGACCCTGCAATTGCTCGGGGCGGGGGTAGAAGAAAAATCTAACCTCCAACTAAAATTATTTACCATAGGGTTTAAGTCAGTACATGACCTCATGGATATGGACCAGAACGTACAATAATCTACCGGGAATTGCTAGCCTCATAGGCATACCACTCTTCTACCAGGACCCTCCCCCATCGTTCAGGTGGGGGAAATGGCAAATGTTAGCAGGGCATGATTGATCTATTAATTTGGGTCAAGCTGGACCAGAATATACCTTATTGGTAGATGAGCGTACTTGCTTCACAAATCTATCCCGGTTGTTCTCAGGGAAGAGATGGAATAGTAGACATAATTTTTTTCTGTCTTTTTTCCAGTTTATTGGCATGTTTTGCCTTATTAACTAAAATCCCAACAGCAGGCGTCACATATTTCGAGAGGGAACACATTTTAAAGGAAATTTTATTACCACATAAATATTAATCAAGGAGAAAATTAGGTAAATTATAGGCTGATACCTTTGCTCTCTTTTGCTTGATCTTGTCTTGTGCTTGATTTGAAAAAAAATCATTATCTTGGGTGTCATACATTTTGATTATTCCACAGATCATTTTTCAACACAATCTCTAACAAAATCTGAGCACAAATGCACATAGTTTAATCATGATGATGAGAACTGATTTCCATTTTTTTTAATGTTGATACATAAACAACACAGCTGCGGTATACACCAAAGTGCATGCTCTGCTTCGCTCTCATGGTATTGGTGCTTTTTTATCAACAATAATAATAATTTATTGAAACCACGCAGGTGGGATGTGAATAATTGAGCATTGCGGGCTCATTCCTAAGCAGATCACATCTCCGACAAGTGCCTTTACAACACTGAATCAAAGTCATCCACTCTTTCCGTCCTCCCCGCCGGGAATATCAAGGTGATCTCCCTCACAGCACACAATTTCGATTATGATTTCCAATTCCAGATGATAAATCAAACGACCTTTCGGAAGAGATGTGAACACTGATTAGGAATAAGTTCTTTTTTTACAAATTTAAAAGGGTATTTCTGGTGTTGTCAAATTTTAATCTTGGATGATGAATGTTTCTTGCTCTGTGAATGTGCTGATTATGTTTTTTTCCTGTGCTTAGTTTGGCTGTAGGATTTTGTTTTTGCTTTTTATTTCTGTGTTTCCCTTTTTTGTGGCTTAGGGATGTGTATTGTGACTTCATCTTGATGATATTTTACCCAATTTACTGATGTAAAATTTATTTTAAAGTCACATAGGAGACCCATAGGAAATGTCCAAATTTGTCTTATTTGCCAGTCATGCAGGTGTTTTGATGCAGATTTTATTTTTTGCTCATTAAAGGTGCTTGTTCCGATTTATGTGTATTGTGTTCTCTACTTGATATGAGAGCCTGGCACTTGCACATACACCCCATCAAGTACCGTGGGAAACAAATTTGCGGGTTTGATGGAAGACACAATAATGCATGCTGCAAAGCCCTATTCAATACTGTGCTAATATTGATGATTAACCACTAAAACGGCAGTTTTTTGTTTATATCTTGGGAATGAAATGAATTTGAGGGCTCAAATTTCAGGACGACAATGAGAAAAATATGGCCTTTCATCTGAACATGCACCTTTAAATGAGCTACAAGTGGAACACAAACGGTAATATTGTGATATAGCCCATAATATGGAATTAAACATGAGGCAGCTATTTGATGTTAACATTATATAAGTATACAAAAATAGCTGCCTTGTGATCCCATTTTTATGAGGCTCTATCAGCATCTTCCCACATAAACACTGTATAGTGGGAAATTTTTCATGAGGCTTTGTGCTTTTCATGTTAATTTCAGAACAACCGATTAAAAATCAGGAAAAAATTTTTTGAGCCATAAGGTTTGAGGTGATTTATATAAACTGCAGAACTGTTCAAAACTTTAAAAAAATCACAAAAACTAATACCAGTAGAGTAAAGTTATTTTTGATCCATAGAGGATCATCTTCAGTTTGTTGAAACTGCAAACTCAATGACTGCAGTGGACAGAACTGAAAAAATCATGAAAATTTAACCCCGTAAAAATATGCCGTCATACAATAAGCAAAATCCGGTAGGCAAAATAAGCAAAATTTAGTAAGCAAAACTGAAATCCATTCCATTTTTGGACTGTAAGTGTAAAGTTGACTTAAAGATTGGCAGGAACAATTGGCCAGGTTAGACTTTGAATGATCTAATTAATCTCAATATTCATTTTTGACAGCTTTTACCATTATTTTGGAGTAAAATATGTCAAGATTGAGGATATCTTTACATGTTCTTAACTCATTGTCTTCTACATCGTTGATCTTGATTTGTTTTTTTGATAAAGTTCTGTGTTTTCAGTTGCACTGTCTACAGTTTATATTGTTCTGTTTTGTGTATGGTTTGCAAGCATTGGTTTTGCCTGCTCATTCATATTTTATGTTATAATTGTAATTAGTTACTTTATGTTGTTGGTGATCAATATAATCAATTGGTTTAAACCATTTATATTTCTGTTTGTCACCATGTTTGTCCGGCAACAAAATGTCATCAATCTGTGTACTTGTTTTTATTTGATATAACATGATCACATTCTATGTTGTCCACTATAGGCTGTCATTTAACTATTAAGTCTGTGTCTCTGTCTGTCTGTCTGTCTGCGTGTGTGTCTTATAACAGCTAGTACCATCCTCATCATGTATTTGCTATACAGCCATTTGACCTACATTGCAGCCTAGCTTCCATGTTTGTAGATTTCTAATTTGCAAAGGGACCCCCATGCTATATAGCCAGTTCGCTACTCCCTGACACAAAGTATCCATTTGCATATAGGCTTGGCACAGACACAGGAAATTGAATGGCATTCTTGCATGGGTGGAAAGAAAATTGAGCAGGGAGTTATTTGGAATTGCACACACACATACAGGCCAGTAGAGAAAATTATAAATACCTTGGCTTTCCCGCCATCAGGCACAACATCTATGGCTTAGCTCGAGACATACATTTTCTTTTGTAATTCAGGAGCTCGAGCTCATGTTTTTATCTCATTAAGAAGGGATCAGTGTGTGCACTGGAATAATTTTTTGTATACCATGTCACGTATGCATTTTGAAAGTACTGTTGATTTATTTTGTATCATATATACACTGTACTTTGTATATTGTCTGTCTCGTCTATCTAACCGATTTATTTTTGTAATTTTTTATTCAACTCTCAGAAAGGTAGGATTCTCTCAAATAAATGTCTTAATTTCATATTTATGAGCTCCACAGCTTATTGCATTTGATATCACCATTCTTCTACCCCCAAATATTTTCCCGGGTATGATTTATATGCCGTCTGCTTGTAAATAAGCATTCTCATTGAATCGAGGGTACAAGCTTATCGTACCACCGTTTTTCATTTATTTGCGGATGTGTACGCCCATGGGCCATTTTGAGAAGTATCAGGTATTTTTTTTATCTGATTCCATGATTTATGAAATCCAAATAATAGAAGTAACATATTTTTATCCAGAAATGCTGGCAGACAAAATTTTTAAAAAGAGGTGTTAAAGGAAGTGCTTGTGCTCACTTGCGAGCTTGTTGCATGATGCCTTCCAAATAACATGAATACAAATCTATGTACATTTAATAGCATAATCAGGGAGAATTATTAACAGCTAGTTTGGTACCTTGTTGTTACAGCTTTCCCGCATAATGTTCAAGATTACAAATACAAGAATATGGGCTAGTTGAGGGACTGTGATTTAAGAAAGAAGTTTTTGTACTATGTTGTTAAAGAGACACTGGCACATTTGAAAAATAGCGCGCCCTCAAGATTTTTAAAAATCGATATTTTTGCATGGTTGTAAGGCTTTTATATACAAAAGCCCTCACCCGAAATGATCAAGACAAAATCAGCTTCCTTATGGGTAAACAGAACGATTTTATAATTTAACGTCGCCGGCGACGCTAAATTCAGCAGACGACGAAAATGGCGTTTAACACAAGAACACGCACGCCGTATGCATCTTCCCACGCTATGCACACTGTTTGATCGGTCTATAACCTTTGTGGTTTTAATATCAGTGAGTACGAGTCAAAAATATTCATGTAATATACACATTTGTTGATTAAAGTTATGGAAAACTTAAAAGTTGGCCTACAGATTACCTGGATATCTTATACTCATATCAATGTCCCTATCTGTTTTGGGGTATGTTATTTTTATGTGTAAAATATATCTCTGTTCTTCCAATGGCCTAGACTATCATTTGAGAGCAAATTGAAGAAATTTCATATTTTGTGAAAATGTGCCAGTGCCGCTTTAATGAAGTAGGATTTATGGGTTAAAATATAAAGAGAATTTTTGATAAGAGAAATCTCTAAAAAATGGTCCACATGTATGCATTTTTAGTGTAGAAGGCTGCAGTATCAAATGCAAATAACATGCTGTCATGACTTATTGTGCCATGACTATACTGAAGACAAAATGAATGTATACAGTGTTTAAAATTTAGAAATATTTCAGAAAGAAAAATAAAAGTCCAAGTGTGATTTTTGTGTAAATCTTAACAACTTTAAAACTGAAAAATGTCCCCAAATTAATTTTTTGCCTACCTGAATACTTCTGAATGAAAAGCTATGAACATTTAGGTCTTGGTACAATATTAAAAATTAGGTATCAGTTTAAAAGAAAATGGAAAGTCCAAAAGTTATTTTTTTGACACAGATTATGTCATGAGAAGCAAGGAAAGGAGCAAAATTTGTTTCAAGGCATCACATGAGAAATAGGGCATTAGACCCTCTGTCCTTTCTGTAAAGCAATGCTACAAAGTATCACAAAAGTAAATGGACTCATGTTAAATTAAGAATGTTAATTAGGAAATAGGTGTAGAAACTAAAATCAGATTTGAAAAGCTGAGCCATTTAAAAAAAAATTATAATACTTAAAGTGACAGGAGGAGATTTTTTTAGGATATGAATTTCTCTCAAATTTCACTGGATCGGTTGCAGACCACCAACCGAGAACATTTCAAAGGTTTATTGGACAAACAGGTCCAAAAGAAAACCGCAAACCTTGTTTTGAACTTGCCTGCTATCGTAATCGTTCCCCATAGAAAACCATGCTTTGACTTTCTGTCGTGCACAACAGAAACTACTAAATCATCATCTTATTTCATAAAGGCATAGTATTCGGCTTATTCACTTCAGGTGTGCTCTAATACATTGGTAAGCATTCCAAATATGTAAAAAACCAGGGTTCGAGGAAAATTGGGGGCATTTCTTCCTGGAAATCTCCTCATGTCTCTTTAAAGTCTGACTCAAGATTTCGGAATATTATTTTTTTGTATAATAATGAAAAATAGTCAATTTGAACTAAAGATAATAACCTAAAATGCACAATTCCGAAATTTGAGATGAATCAGATTTTTCGTTTTGATGCAGTAAACATTTATGTGTAGTATTATATCCCATAGGATACTGTGTATAACAAAAATTCCGGATCCGGAATTTTATAACAAAGTTGTGATTTTCTATATGAAGGAATTTGATTTAAGCTTAGCAATTTCACACAGTGATTAGTATATGGATGGACAAGCATTATGTACATGCAAAAAACACATTTTTTTTGGAAATTGAGGGCGCCCTCCTCAGGAAATCTCTGAGTCGGCCTTTAACATGGCATTGTAAAAACACATATGAAATTTCAAACAAAAGACCCTTTTCCCAAGATACTCATAATTACACCAAAAAGTAAAACCATTAATGTGTAGTGTAGCTGTGAGGCATTCCACAAAGTATGGCCCTGTTATACATGATCTTATTTCCCCTTTTATTTCATGGACACCTGTACATTAATTCCACAAATCTTAAAACATTTCTTTAAATTGTGTATGTAATTTTTAAATTGTATCTTTGAATACATTAATAAGTAAGTAAATGACAGGTGTAATCACATTGGTGCATTGGTTATAATGATCAACTCATGATCAGAATGTCCTGGGTTCGAACCCATCAATAGTGTGGGTTGGTGTGTATTCCCGTAGGATTTTCATGTTAAAATTGATTTTGTTGCTGTTTGGGTTTCAATAGGACCTAAACTGTCAGAAAATGATGGGTGCAAATTTTCGGACTGATGCCCCCTTCTTCAAGGGGGGAAATGTTAGTAAAGGCAAAAATTTCAAATCGAGTCAAATTGTGTTTTAATGTACACTAACACATTCGTCTCCTCATAAGGGTTACAAAAATATATATTTGCCTAGGTTCCAACCTTTAGTTAAAGCGGTATAGCCCCGTAATGGGCTTCTTTTTACATCTGTAATGTACAGTCCCTGTGTGATTTTCTTGATGTCATCAGAAGAGCGAATATACCTTTGACGTGATCATCAACATTGGATGAGAATACAATTGCGATACTTGAAAATTATCAAAGATTAGAAAGAAATTCATTTTTGGCAAATCTGAAAATAATAAAGGGAATTCATCTTAACCAGATAGAGGTCAGATAATGTTTTGAAAATATGCACAAGGGATACCCGTCTAATGTGTTGCCTTTCTTGAGTGCATGTGTGGTAATTCGGATATGATCATAAAGGGAAAAATTCAACGTCTCTCTGTACAAGGTGACAGTAGATGATAAAAGAGCTAGTCGATTACTATGAATAATTCCAGAGCAAGTGATCAAAGGGTGTTAAGCTTGTCTGACTAGCCTATCAGTTGACTGCTAGTCTCTACCAAAGACCCTTGGTGTCTGTACTTGTATGCAAAGCTACTTGTCCTCCCTGTGTTTTATGTTGTGGAGAATAAGTTTGGCTGAGGGAGACATTTGGGCAGATCACAAAATGGAGAGAAGGGTTTGATTTCGACATTGACTCTATTGTTTTGAAAAGGGTATTTCAAGCCTCCTTTTAATAATTCTTTGATGGTCCCTGGCAATCGCAGAAGAACTTTTGTAGATTTAAAATTAACACTCTCGTTGTCCAGTCTGGACCCTGATATATCATAATGAGTAACCAACCCTCTGCTTGTCAAAGAGTAGCAGTAAATTGGGCCTATTCCAGAGTGAAGTCCAAACACCCCTGCAGAAGGTATTACTGGAATTGAGTATTATGCCTCCCATATGGGGTATTGAATTCATTTGTCATGGGCAGGTCATGCTCAATGCATGGGTGTCACATGCACTGCATATGACAACCATGCACTGTTCATGACCTGACTTTTGTTAACCATGGCTATTCCAAATATTTTCAATACTCCCCATATGGGAGGTATATATTCAATTCCAGTTGTGCCTTCCAAAGGGGTATATAGAAGTCATCTGGATAGCCTGATATTAGTCCAATGCTTTGTGTGAAAATTTGGTCTTGAAAATGGCCTATTATCTGTTTTGGTCAATAAAAGCAGAGTGACCCCCTTTTTAATAAATTTAAATAAAATTATCATTTGTGAAGTAGTTTCATTTCTCTCTCAATAAGGCGACGAAAATAAAAAAAAAAACGAACGACCCTGATTTTTAGTGTTTTTTGCAGATTTTTTTTTAGTTTTTCCAAAAATCATATAAAATCAGCCTGTTTTTTAGCCCAAATTTATTAATTTTGGCAAATTTTTTTTTAGAAAATTTGTTTGTAAAAAATTGTCATTTTTTCTCTTGATTTTTAAGATTTTTGTGCTACTTTAGGCCAATTTTAAGCTCCAGAAAAGAAAAAAAAATTTAAAAAGAAAAAATTCGCCTGACCGACCAACCCTACTCGAAAGGTTCGCTCGCCCATAAAACAGGGTTTTCTTTTTTCGTCGCCTAAAGGACAATTAAACTTGTATGAAAGTACAGGCATTGAATGGATTGGTTGGTATGGGTGTTTGGTGCTGATGCAATGGATAAAAGAGCTCATCTCTCTCTCTATATCCAACCTGGTAGTATATTAATCTGAATACTAGATGTTCATCTGGAAGTCTGTGAGACAGACTACATTGCAGTCAGACAGTCGTAACCACTCGGTGGTTGGTTCTCCAGCAGGTAATTATTGCCCCTAATTTTGTTCTACAAAATGTGTGCATCAAATGTCAAGAAGGTATTGACTTTGAATCAACTCAGTCAACTGTGCTGGATATTTTGACCATACGATTTAGAATTTAAAGTTCTTTATTTCCCATCGAATCAGCATAAGATATGTGTTGAATGAAGAATTGGTGAAGATTAAATTAGAACAAATATGACTAGTCTTAAAGAGGTGGTTCATCATGATTAAACACAGATGGATGAAGACATTTGTTGGGAGGGAGCATGGGAAGAGGGTACAAGTCCTGGGGAAGGAAAGAGGGAGGGTGAGTGGGTGAACAGGCTGGTCAATTCCCTTTTCTTTTACCAATGCGGCCTGCATTCGATTCCCAATTGAGCCAGTATTGTATGAGAAAATCAGATTTCTTCCCATAAATCTTTCCCTGCTGTTCTGTAGGCATCCCTTATTAATTTACTGTATTAGCTATATTCGGATCTGCCAGGCACACTGTCAGATGTTAAAAATAAAATTATCCATGAAATTAATGAAAAAACAAAACAGACAGACCGAGAGATGAACTAGGACAGGTGATGACACAAAGACAGCATGGCCAACAGAGACACATTGTGTTATAGCAGTCGATTTTGCTGGCCAAAAATTTAAAAGAGATACCCACGTCCCCATGAATGGCTCCAGTGTTTTGGTGCTGTAATTGTTGCACTTATAATAACATTAAGTATTCTATACCCTTGAGCAAGGTCTATGCATAGAAATGTCTTATCCTTTACCTTAAGGCAGTGCAGGGCTACCTAACTTTTTTGCCCAAGACCCCATTTGTAAATGATAAGCTTGGGGCGATATCCAAACACTTTTGTCTTGTTAGCCATTGAGTTCAATCGATTGTCTAAAGCTAATCAATCAGGTTGTTTAATTGGCAGTGGTAAATATACTGGTCCCTTTTTGTCCCCGCCGAACAAGTTCGGAACGGGGACTATAAAAATGACCAGCGTCCATTCGTTCGTTCGTCCGTCCGTGATAAAAATGTTAACCCATGTTGTATATGATTTATCTGGAGTTCCATAAGGGCGACACTAATGTAACTTGGTGGAAAGAAGCGGGTTGAAGAGTTCTCGACCTGATTAGATTTTGGGTGTAAAATATGCTAATTAAGTATCTCATTTGCATAATTTATGAAAAATTTTCCTGCAAGGCCTGTGTACAAGTTTTCTGGAGTTCCATTAGGCGTATAATGATGTACCTTGGTGGAAGGAAGCGGGTGAAGAGTTCTCGACCTGATTAGATTTTGGGCGTATTTTGGGCAAATTGAGTATGCAAATGAGCTAATTAGTATGCAAAAATCAGCGTAATTGCTATATTTTTGACACTGTACATTGGATGCTCAAAATTCCTGCATTGCATGAAAGCCTATCATGGGGCACATCTTTTTTGCAATTTGAAAGTATGTGATATATGCGGCCAGCGGCTTAGGTATGCAAATGAGCTAATTAAATATGTGTAATTGCTGTATCTCTGAAGGGTTTTGGTGTTGCAGGGTGTTTTGGGGGATGGGTGTTGCGGGGTGTTGGGAAGGGAGTGGGGGTTTGCAGGGTGTTGACGGTGGAGTGTTGCGGGGTGTTGGGGAGGAGGTGGGGTATTGTAGTTGCATTTATTGCATGTTAGTGATCGCAACATTCAGCGGGGACATACTTTACGCATCGCGTAAATACAAGTTCGCCTTGTTGGAAAAGGCAGGGGCGGACCCAGGATTTGAAAAACGTCAAAATTACCAGGGGCTGAAAGGCTAAACTTGTCCAAAATGGGCCGATTTTGCAAGGTTTTGCAGAATTACCGGGAGGCGCGTGCCCCCTCCGCCCCCTTCTTGGATCCGCACCTGAAAGGAACACTTTTATTTTCATGATTGCTTTTTTTTTGGGGGGGACATGCTTTTCAATAGAATAAGAATTGCTGCTTGGATGATGTTACAATAAGATATGGCTTTATTCCATATTGAATACACCCCACTGATTGATTCCCACGATTTTCACAACCCCCATTCTTAAGAGCCCGTAACCCCAAAAGGGGTCGTGGCCCCAGGTTGGGAAATGCTGTAAGAGGCTACTATTAACTATCCTTTATGTTACCCTCTGGATCCAATACTGAAGACAAATGATCTTTAGTCAGGGAGAAAGGCACATCAACAATAAACTTGTACAGAAAAGCGAGATGCTTCCAAAGGTTTGCCAGAATCAGGCCTGTACACAAAAGGGGAAAATGTCCACTTTTTGCTTAATTTTTTGATAAAACATCCAAAATGGGGAGAATTTTGACAAGAAAGTCCACTTTTTGGTGATGAAATGTTCAAAAAGCCAAAAAGAAACCACTATAGGGGGTGTTAGGTCCACTTTTACCAAAAAAGGTCCTTTTCTCAAAAAGGTCCACTTTTTGAAGTCCCGCACCCCCCAAAATAATCCTGTGTACGGCCCTGGCTAGAATGAAACATCTAACACAGCAACTACACAGTTTGATGAACATATGGTGTAACTCCAAAGTATTTTCTCCACCTAATTCAGCTGTAATTTAAACAAAGCTTTGATTGAAGAGTCCAACTGCAGATACATAACTTGCTTCCTTAAAATTTCTGACACTAGGTGAAATGTTCATTTTACTAACTTTCCCTTTTCATAACTACCAAAAAGTTGTTCAATCAGAAGGTAAATCTTGTCAAGTTTTGCTTGATTATTTCGATGGAAAAGTCCCCTATACCCTATGTCAAAACAACAAATGATGTGGGTCCCTTCAGACGTCGTAGCGGAACGGACTCCTCGCAAAGTGCCAGTGGATGACAAGTTTGAATTGATATGTGGGGACTTGCCTTCACAACCATGACATGACACAGTTGTTATTTCAGAGTCTCAGTTGTTATTTCTTCGCCTTTGTGCATAATATCACGAGGAATGTTTTGAATCACAAGAGTGTGCACTTTTCTGGAAGAATCTTGAAATTGAATTTCCATACCACCAACCATGATGGTTGACATTTTGCATGCCCCAGAATCAATCTCGTATGGGTTTTGAAGTTCAAAGTCAGTGGCATTTAGATCTTGACCTTGGTCTTGCAGAAGTCTTGCTTATTAGTCTCAGGATTTCGAAGATTAAAAAATAAATTTAGGATTGTAAGTGGGACAAATCAAAACTTGGATTTAAACAAGTTTATTGTTATTTTAGATTAAACAAATCTTATACATTGACATTCATATCCAATTTCCATTGGATTCAATTTCAAATGATTAAATATTACTGGTAAATGGATTTGAATTTCAATCTATTAGATTTAAATTCTTTGTTCCAATTCATTCCAAATTAATTTAATCTGAAGTAGATTAAATTCGATTAGATGGATTTTATTTAAATCAAATTTTTCATAATTTTCCATCAATATCGATGACACTATTCAAAAAGAAGATTATCAAATGAATAGAAACATAGGATGAAAAAATATAACCTGACAAGGAAATGCAAGGTCGGTTCTGACTGCAATAATTTTGCCATAGATCTTATAGCATGGTCTTCAGGGATAAAAAAGACAGTTATAGTTTTGTAAGTTTTGCAAATGTTAAGTTTTTGTGCAAAACAGGCACAATTCTGAACTATATTCAGAAAGTATTCCGAGTACATTCCAAATGCACTCATATCCTGAATGACCGATATGTATTCAAATGTCTATATTAAGACGGCCTTCTGAAAGGTTAAAGGTCATTTAAGAAGTTATTTTAAAGCCACTGACGTATGACTAGGCATGCTTGAACTCATTTAATGCACTTTTTATGCTGATTCCAAATACAGCATCCATTACATGAACATTTCTAGAAACATTTGAGAGGGAAGAACTTGCACGTTCATTGAATTGATATGTCATGTGCCACAGAGTTAACTAAAATTGCATTTTAAGTAGAATGAATGGAATCAGTTATTACATTTTAACCCAATAGGGCATCTAAGGTGTAGTAGTGTTGGGCACTCGTTATAATGCTATAGAAACTATATAGTTGAATATGCTTACTTGTTGTTGCCCATCACTATTGCACCTTGTTCAAAACTTGAAAATCACGACATTAGATAAGGTTACGATAAATTGGCTGTGAATGACGCATGTAAATACCAGCTCACCCGCCGTATTGTATATTGACGACAAATGAAACCTTGTGATTGATGAATCGATTTTGCATTACATTATGTAGCATGTTGTATTGGTCAGATTTTGATCAGTAATCTTGGTCTCTTAAAAATATATATAACTAGTCAACAAGTCCTGTAATATGATGAGAGTTCACGTCTTAGTCTGCCTTGAAGAATATCAGTGTTCTGTTTTCTATATTATTTATACATGTTATTTATTTGGGAAATCTTTGTTAATGTATATACTTTATATACTAACCATATACTAACATCTTATATTCTAGCATAGTCTATAATATGAACATATACACTGCTTGTTTGTTATCAATGAGTTCTTTGCTGCTTGCATCATTTGCCTGGCTTATCAGTATACAAAACTTTTTTTCAATAGCAATTATTGAATATACTACAGAGAGGTGCATAATGCATACGCGGTTCATATTGATTCAGATTTGATACGACAAAAATCAAGCTAGTTCTTTCAATTTTTCCTTTTTCTCAAATTCCATAAACTCATCTTGCACACATTTACTTGATTAGATGAATTGCCTCACTAAATTTTGATATCTGATAAAGCAGAGCACAAAAGAATGATTTTTTTCACCCAGTTTGAATGATTAGGTTTAATTTTAAACTGATATTTTATAGGTTATGTAATGCAATAATTTAAAAGAATGAAATAATATTATTTTAATATTTTATGAAAGCTGTCTGTGCCCATCTCCTTGTAGGAAAATCATTCAAATTCAATGTGTTTTTTTTTATTTCAAACTTTTAAAATATGTTGGATTTTAACTAAAATTCATGGTTTTTCATTGTCAAGATTTGACAAATAAACAACTAAAGCAAAAGGCTAATACAAATTTGCATGATCCAAGGTTAATGGCTTTTTAAATCGCTACCCCAAATACTTATTTTTAGGAGCTTTTTGGAAAGCCATTGGCTGAGTATGATATAGAAGAATTTGAAAGATTTTCCTGCAATAAAATTGGTAATGGGGCACAGACTAAAACCCTAGTACCTACTTTCTCTCTAAAAATCTTGAGACAAGAAAGATCGAAGTGAGCCTTCTTCAGTCCAAATGATGGCATTGAAGGTGTCAGCAAAACTTGTTGGGCTAAGAACCCAAATACAATTTCAATTGCATGTATACTTGTGTATTCACCAGTGGGAGAACGGTTTAATATTCTGGTGGATGATGGTGTCGGTGGCAACTCTGCACTATAGAATGGTGCCATACAATTCACCCCAGTAGGGATCTCAGTGCACCTGGGAGTGAGAAACACAAAAGGGGTGTTTCTGTAAGGTGACTCATCTGACCCACTTTTTTTCTGACACCCTTATGAATTCGGAAACCTTAACGGAAAAAACATGTGGTTTATTCTGTGTAGGGTTTCTGAATTCATAAGTGTGTCAGAAAAGTGGGTCAGATGGGTCACCTTATGGAAACACCCACAAAAAGGGGTGCTGTTACCGATATGCAAAATGACACATGTAATGAGTGACACACTTAAGCTTTGACACACTCTGCCTCAAAATTTGATTCTATAACCTATTCAAAATGAGAGTATGTATTAATGATAACGAACATCAATAGTGTTAGCAGCCTCACAAACCGTGTGTCATAGTGCGTATCGTAAAAGGCAGAACAAAAGTAAGTGGTTTGATTATCAAAGTAACTTAGAGCAACTCATGTCACTAAAAGCTAGCATTTTCTCATCTCCAAGGTCAAAGGTTAATTAGCCATATTGGAATGCAAACATTGCCAACTTCCCCAGAGTGTTCTTGGTATCATACCAGAAAGTAATGGTTCCATTCCTCTATATACTGGGGAATACCAATTCATTGAACTTTGCATCCAGGAATGAGAATATGCAGGCTTGCAATGATCTTTGTACATATCAGTACTACCATCACCACGACATTCAGCACATTGCTTTATTTTGTCTCGTTTATTCCATGATCATTTGATTAAAAGTGAACACATTTTTAACACGAGTGTAGGTCAGCATGCGCGGGCATTTCATTGCCGGCCTGATCAGCACAGAGGTTTTGAAATATTCAACTTCAGGTTTGTAGAATGCAGAACTCGCACATTTATTCAAAATTGTTTCAAATCATTTTGCAACTGATAGTTAATCAAATGCACTGTTTTGACCAGTTAATGCATTTTGGATTAGCACAACAACATATACACTATCTTGTACTGTCCTCTCTGCTACAATTTGATGTCGTCAATATTTTATCTTTGTCTTTTTGGTAGAGGTTGCCCGGTTATCCTTCAATGGACACCAGTACATGAAAATCACTCTTCCAGACTCCGCTCGAAGTAAAGTGGAGGACATCAATCTACGCTTTAAAACCAGACACCCAAATGGTGTCTTAGTGGCCACAACATCCGATACAGTCATTGATTTACTTATGATAGAGCTCAAGAACGGAGCCGTCAAAGTATCGGCAAACTACGGACATGGACTCACATCCATCACGGCTGGAACAAATTTAGATGACAATAGGTGGCATTCGATTCACGTGTCAAGAAATGACGATACGCTAACGCTAAGCGTGGACGATGTAGACCGAGCCGAAGGTGTGTATAGAATTTCTTTGCATTTTGGGTGGGGTCTTAAGGAATGTCACCCTGGTGTGAAACTTGCTGAGAAGTTTCCCACAGTGCAGTTCCGAGAAGGTAAACCATTTCAACTGTGTTATTTGAACCCTCCACCCCTTTGCTAGCATTACCTTGCCTTAGAAATGTCATCTTTATTAATTGGCTAAAGTCCTTGGGAGCAGAGTGGAGTTAGCAAAAACAATTTTTTACTTAAAATGTTTAAAAAAATCCTAAATTTAAAATATTCACTACCATATTCAAATCAGCATGATTGATGCTAAACAATCTTGTGAGTTCTTTTTTTTTTCAAAACTATTTAGACACAAAACAGTTTTGTGAGTTTTTTTTTCAGAACTCTTTGGACACATTTCAATTAGATCTGATTTGTGAGTTCAATGGAGATTATTTGATTTCAAAATGCAGTATATATAATTTGATGCCATAAAATGGCTTTGTTTCATAAAAGGCATGGACACGTTTGAGTAAATATCATGGCAATTCAGCTTAATGTTAATGCTGTATTTAATCTTTCACAAGTTTAGTCTTGTTCAAAAGAACGTCGGATCCTTTCAGAGTAATGTCTGATAATAAACAATCCCAGAGTAATTATTTGTACAAATTCTTGCTCTCCACCCTTCATAACTTTTATGCTAGTAAAGCAGACACGAAGGCTTGCTAGTTAGATTTACTTCGTTCAAATCACATTAGCCTAGTCTATTAGTTTCTTATTTTTGACAGAGTTCATGCCACTACATCATAAGCAAACACATTTGAAAATAGAAACTATCTCCGGTATATTTTTCTTGCACAAAGAGAGTGTTATGAAAGAACTGTCAATTCTGTGTACACAGAGCTCGGATAACATACCTTAAAACTTGTCTAAATACCACTTAATTTACCATACAGGGAGATCACTTACTATTTATTTGACTTTTTAACTGAGTATAGAATACAACTCTTTAATTTTGGAAAGGGTATTATGTAATTGAACTCAAAATAGTCGGGAAACTTAAGCTCCCTCTGTTCAGCTCAAAGTTATCAAAATATCCAGTAGTTTAAAGGAGGATTGCACTAACAATTTATAAATTATTTCGATGCAAACACATCTGAATCAATCCTGAATATGGTTCATTAAAAAAGGGACAAAACACCCTTGGAAAAAATGACTGTATTGGATTTACATGTTTTTCATATGCTAATTTATTGACTATTGGTTGTAGCTTACGTACGTGTAAATTTTGAAATGACATATGAGGAATGGACACAATCCAATTCCATTTTTGAAGATAAGTCTTAAAATGATAAATTCAGCAATGTCCCAAATGATCCACTTTGAAATTGGAGAGTAGGGAACTAAATGGGACTTGCAGAGGGAGATGTAATCTTCATCTTAACTCTACCCGCAAAAAAATTTGCCCTGTATCATGACACTCTGGCTTATGATATACAGCTAGACAGGTCACTGTCGTAGGTCTTAAGAATGTATCCACTTTAAATCCTCCCTAACAATTCCTAGTACAGTGCATAATGACCGCTTCTTGCTTTTTGAAAAGTACAACTTAATTTTTTGTAGTCTTATAATTTTCATTGATGTAAAAATATAACCAGTTACCCATCACAACATGCCGAACAGGACAAATCCGTAAGTATGATAAGCGATTTTAAGGTTCCAAAATCAAGAAGGCTAATTATCAGTTTAATATGAATACTTGTGGATAGATTTACAATCATTTGAAAAAAAAAATATACAACATGATTATTTATTGTTTATTACTAGTAATACTGAGATACAGATCATGTGGGTCTGCTATATACATGCTTTTTGTAACATTTAGAAATTGTGTTTGTTTTATTTTTTATTTTGGGTAAGTCCAGGCAGAAGAGAGTGACTATCGTTTTTTTCCGCATGGTACATCTCTTTTAGACCGAACGAGTATTTGAATCGCATATACAAAAAAAGTTGTGGAAGTAAATCTGCTATCATATTTAGTTTGCTGTAAATAATGTAGGGGGTAATTGAGTATTGAAATAATGAACATTTTCTGATGTTGAGATAGTACACGATTGAAATTTAAATGAAAAACAATCTTTTGTAAAACGAAAATTTTAAAAACTTGTAAGTGCCTGTAAGTTTTTAAAATGGGTTTTAGGTTTTGACATAAATGCCAGATGTTATGATATTCTGATAGTAAGGTCATTTTAGGGTTCAAAACAATTGTTAGGTTTTAGTTGCTTAGGTATATAATAATACATGCATCAAATTGTAGCTGGTGCCTTCACTAAGGCACCATATCGTAGGTGATGCATTATAGCCAATTTGTATGAGCTGCTCTAACTTCAACCATCCTTCACTCTCTCTGCCACTCTCTCCTTTTCTTGTTATTACTTGCCTCTGGATTTTTCCATTCTCAGCTTTTAATGTCACGGCACCAGCAGGTGAGTTGTAAAAATCGAGGTGATTCTAGTGAGTAAGACGTCCAACCCCCCGTGGGGCAGCCAAAACCAAAAAAGAAATCAAACACTGTCGGGGAAACCAAATTGGGTCTTTTGTTGGCAAGAAATACAACCATGAAAACGGTGTATGGAAGCAAAGACTGTGCCGAAATGTGTGGACAATATATTTGCACAAAGGAAATTTAATTTGTTTGGTTTTAATTTGTTTTTTACAATTTTATTTTGTTAGGTCCACTTCTTGAGTTCAAGATGAATTGGAAATATGTTCCTAGATCGATCAGAGTTTTCTTTTTTGGAAATTTTCAAATTGTTTTGGTTTTGTTGATCCCAAATTGCCATTATCAGTTAGTTAATTTCTCAAATTAAATTGCAGACAGAGAAAACACAAACACACAAAATAGCTTTATGAATTGAATTAAGAAAAAATTATTTTCCACTGGAATAAAATTGGCCAAGCTGAAATTTGAAGAGCAGGTCATACCAATATAATGTAGCCAAACAACAAGAGAATTCTCTGCAATACCAGATGCTTTGTTCCAGAAAGAGCAAAATAAGAAAGGAAAAAAAATCTTAAGTTTATTGTTACTGACCTTTTGAATGTGTTTTATTATGATTTTTTGAAGCAGGAAATGGATTCATGAATGTGATCTTGAAGACGTGATGCGTGGTGCTGATAACCCATGCATCACTGAGGTAGTAATTGCATGAGCACGGCCGACCGACAACTATAGGGGACATCGACGTATATTTTACTCCTAAAACAAGTTTTTAAGATGTGATAAGATATTAATTGATGAGAATTGGCAGACATCATCTAGCGTGCCATTCTATTTACATCCTGAAGCGGGGATTGTTTGATAGTTCAATGACCCCATTTTATTTTGGCGATAGATAAAGTTGCATTTAACAGCCGTATATAGTATTGTTAAGAGTAATGCTACGTGATCAAATGTTTTTGACAATCTATGACATTGCTTAGTATATAAATACCGTTTTACCGGCAAGCTAAAGAGAACCAAATATAATGTAACAGAATTCATGTGAAACGTTTCACATTTTGTCTTGTTTATGTGCTATCATTAGTTGGAGATGATTTTGAAGCGGGTATTCTCGATTACGTTACATTGAGGTGGCGTTGCATTTCGAGAACAGAAAATTTGAAAGAAGTACCACTAAATTTTCAAGGCCACATGGAGCAGTTTCCTATAAATAACAGCCTATTTGATCTGGCGAGAGAGGCTGCAGATACAGTACGAAATCACTGCGCAGTTTGGCGAAGATCACGCAACGGCCCATACGAGAACTTTCACTTTCATGACCAAGGATTGGTCCATGTGCAGTTGCCAACCCCGGCTACCTATGATCCTCACACCTCACTTGTTTTTTCAGTTTAAAACACAGAACCCGATGGACAATAGTATATTGTTGGGGATGGCACTGATTTTATTACAATAGAACTAGTAGAAGGACGTATTCATTTGCATGTGATTTGCGGTGGCGGAACCACCGTTTGAAAGCTATACAAGAACCTTATTCAACGATTAACTTATGGCACGAGGTGTCCATATCTAGAGATAGTAGAGACAGGCACGTCCTCAAGTAGACGATTCCGCCCGATAGCCCGACCCGGCGGCTGGTTAAAAGCCAGAAATCTGAGATTTAACAGGGAAAATCTCACATGGGGGAGTGAGGCTTCCGTACCAGTTTCTTCCAATTGATGTGGAGGCTACACAGGGTGTTCAGGATGTTTTGCACCCTGGAGATCACGGTGAACATAGAAGCTCTTAGAGACGGCCGTCAGTATTGAGGCTAAGGATGAAATCATACGAAGGCTGTGAAGTGGTTGCGTAGTTTGCAGTTTTGGTGTAGTTGCTGGAGTGTAGATAATTAGAGGAGCGCACAATAGGCACTACGGGTTGATTTGATTAGGGTTATAAGAAAAAGCTTAAAAGATGTATGTTGATTGGTTATTTAGAGGGATAGATCATGAAATAAGCCAATCAAAGATACTATAAGAATGTTGGTTTGTGGTAATCCTCAGGAGGTTAACTACCTATTCTTCACTGACAGGATTGCTAAGAATAGTGGGAGAGAGGGGATAGAATAATCATTTTGCGCACAAAATGCTTATATTGTCAATTAATAAATAGGTGAGGACGAGTGAAATGCCCTGAGCAGAAGACAGTGACATGTAGTTTTACACTTTTTACACTGGGGGAAGGGGTCATTAAAATTCAATTAGGTGGAGTGAGTGTAGTGCCACACAGCGTGAGGTTGGGGATGGGGCTAGGAAATGTTTGCCCATCAGATGCACTGTGAGGCCTTTTCTGGTTAAATTTTCATACAAAATCGATGCGTGAATATTTCAAAAGTGTTCAGTGAACAGGCACATGTATAGCCCATTTAAAAGGGGGGCATAGGTTACACAGGACACCCTCTTGGCAAAAATTGGGGAACATTCCCAATGGGCTTTTGCCTTCATAAGTTGCAGCCACCCCAACTCCTTGTTTACTAATCAAACAGTGAAGCATGAGTTCCACTATGCAGTTATTGTCACACATATGTACTTAGAATTTGGTGAAATCAAATGTGGCAGAGGGGGATGGGGAGGAGATGCCACTTTCTATGGACTCCTTTAAGGCTAGATATAGTGTACTTCCTTCGCCCACTTGCCTCAAGCAGATTGGGGATGTACTTGTCTTTGTATCCCACATTGTGGTCACTGCAATGGGGCTGCAATGACTTGCATACATGATTTCCTGGACCTTTCGTTATGATAGTGGATTTTCAAGTTACCAAAACAACGATTTCTTTGTTGCAAACATTTTGCAGGTTTAGACAATACATTGGGGTATTGGATGTAGGTTAATGGCCTCTGTGTTTTACAGTGTTCATCATGAAAACAGTTCCTTCTCAAATTTTCAATTAAAAGTATGGCATTGATTTTCGTTTTTGTTGTTTTCAATAAATCAGACCAATCAAAGCTTTGTGAGGATCACGCGGTGTGAGAATGTGGATATGTGTCAGGGCTGGAAACCAGCACACTTGCACTTGTGAAGGACAAGCTTTGTAGAGAGAATGTGCCAATGGTAAGTCTGTTTATCCCAACTGTTTTTGTCTCATCTCAACGAGACTATGCACTCTAGAGCAGGAGCAGGAAATCATAGGGTCCTTATTTAGAGAGTTACATAATGTCTGACTACATCTAAGGTTTGACACCTTTAGTAGTAGTATGGACCTCTACAGTAATGCAAGGTAGTTAGTGCGTCTCAAATATGGTGTCACTTTTTTCAATAGGGGCCATTTAAGTTTACACAGGGGTCAAACTTTTAAATACTCCAATCATGTGAAATGTATGCCATATGCCGTCTAGTTATAAGGATTCCAAAATGTATGTTTGGACCATATGTGATCATTGCGTTTAGTGTTATTGGGTAAAAATGGATAAAAGTGCAAACAAAGGTCAAACTCAATTTGTACAGGGGTCAACATTGAAAGTTAGTTACTCTGATTATATTTTAATGCCTGCAAATTATTGCCTGAGGGATGAGGACTCCCAAAAAGTATAGTTTTGATTTTGTTAAATGTTTACTTACGAGAAAAGGCAAGAAGGTCAATGGCCAATTGGATTAGTGTGGCGTACCCATGACCTATTTTGTCACATAGCATGATAACTAGGCATGGCAGATGCTACAAACTATTCCCATATTTTGACACATTTAAGCTAGATGAACATTTTGTTTCATTTGTTACCAAAGTTGCGAGCAAACTTCTGATTTTGACCCCTGTACAATGGAAAGTGACCTTTTTTGCACTTTTAGCCATTGTACCCAGCTCCTATAAAACCCAAATGTCCAGGTGCTACAAACTATACATTTGGGAATCCTTATGACTAGAAGGAGTTTTTCACAAAATGACATACATTTCCACTTGATTGGAGGAATTAAAAGTTTGACCCGTGTGTAACTTAAATGGCCCCATGAAAAGTGACACCACAATTTGACACACCTAACTACCTTGCATTGATTGTAGAGGTCCATTACTAACTACAAAGTGTCAAAGCTGAGATGTAGTGGGACATGAAAAACAATGATGTTTGATCCAAGTCTTGCTCCCGCTCTTCAGTATTTCTGTATGTGTACTATGTTAGGTGCCTTTTGGGTGGGTTTTTTTTTTTCTATGGAGTGGTATTTTTGTGCCGTTTTTAACTATTTACTATTATCTTGAGTTTGTATGGGCTATAGGATAAACTAGTAGAGGGGTGGAGAGAAAAGAGATTACTTTGACCGATTGATTTTGAAGGTAGCTGGCAAAAAATATGGTAATTAAGCAATTTGCATAATTTATGCAAAAATAGGAAATGCATTTTTTGGTTTACTGTCAAAGCATATGAGACTTGCAAATCCACCATACAAAAGAATTAATGTTAAATCTTCCATCAAGATGTTACTGGTGAAATTGCATATTTAATAAGTCAATTAGCATAATTTATGCACAAATGTACATTTTAGTATGATTGTTATAGGTTTGTTGTAGAATTGTTGTAAGTTTCTAAGACAAAACTTTTTTTCTTAATTGGCCTAAAACTGCATACATACACAATTGCATTCTTTTTCAAAAACAACCTATTAATTCCTGGTAGCAACAAAAACATTTTGAGGTATTAATTAGGTGCTAAACATCAAAGGAGGTTTTAGGTCATTAAAAATAGAATGAAACCAAAATTATGCCAAAATCTAAATGGCAAGAAGAATGTTACTGTATGAGTCATAAGAAGTGATGGACTGTCATGCTTTAAACAAATAGGCTGGTATTCTGAAACAGAGTCTAACTTTAGACCTGGGTTTAAACCAGGATTAGTCCTACATGAGTGGAACTTTTTTCCTTCCAACATACTCTAAAAATGTACTGTAATGGGTGAGAAAATTCCTCATAATGGCCCATTAATGAGGAATTTTCTAACCTGTTACATTTTACTTTCATAGTATTTTGAAAGGAAAAAAGGGCCACTCATGTAGGACTACCCCTGGTTTAAACCCAGGTCTAAAGGTTGACTCTCTCTTTCAGAATACCAGCCATATGGTTCAGCCTTGGTTTGGGAGTAATGCACTTCCTTCCATATGCCAAGACAAGGAAAAACATGAGAAAGTATGAAATAATATGCACAGTCATATTCACAGGATTCACTCCCCTGATTGCATGGAGAGAATTGGAAGACATTTTGGGACATGTTACTAGTTACATGTGGTGAAAGAGCTGGAATTATGGGATACATTGCAAATGTATTTGTTATATTTTTTTCGTCATTTTGGTCCAGTAGATATGACACATATCTTTTGAGAGTGTGCAATATGAAAGCATGCTGTATTTTGCATCAGTCATGATCATCAGACCAATTTAATCCTCTGTCTTTAAATGAGGAGAATTTGTGATGTGATTCTCAAGACAGTTTAGCCAATGTATTTTACATGTGGCCCTGAGAGATAGGGCCCAAGGACAGGGTGTTTTGTAAAAAGGGCATTGCAGCCAATTCTCCAGTTTTGATATACTTTTGACAATGGTGGTGCCAGCAGGACAAAGGGAACTATTCCTTGCTCAAGCTTTCTCCTTTAAAAAAAATCTGGAACTAAATAATATGCAAATATTCCCCTTATGGAATCAAAACATTGGCATTCTTTGCATAAGGTGTTACAAATTCAGCACTATGATGAGCAAAAGCTGAGACATGTGCTGCCTCACCCTAATAGGTCAACTGAGGGCACCAAGCATGGGCGCCAGACATCGAGAGCCAGATAGAGTAGGACACCATTGCTTTAACAATACAGCACGTTGAGAAACCTAACTTTCCCTTACTT